>OMKK01001303.1:0-10470 GCA_900302305.1 Polymixia japonica | reverse complement strand
TGTTGTGGGATTCCAACACAATGAAAGCAACATACATTGTTGCAACATACGTTACAGAGTAACACTGTGGAGGGGTGGGAGCTATAAAGTTTGGACCACATAAATATTCTTATAATACTCCAAAACATCTTAGTGCTAAGCCAATTAACAAAGATGATCCTAGTGGGAAGATATTTTTGGTAAATGCTGCCTTGTAAGATCTGATAATGTAATAATGACACATTATGTAATAAAAAATTTAATAAAAACTCATATTGTAATAACTGGTCGATAATGTTACAAAATGCTGAGCGAATAACGTAACAACGTTTTGCACATATTGTAATAACTTATTACATTATATGTCAGTTATTACATTATAAAGTGAGCAAAATATTCTTGCCCTAATAGTGTAATCATTTTATTACATTATACAGTGAGTCAATAATTTATCATTTATTTATTAACAGGTTAATTTCTTTGTGTGTGTTGTAAAACAACAGACCATGATCAGTTAGGAAGCTAGCTAGCTAACTAATTAGCTATGACAGTATTTTTTTTAAATGAAATTACGCTCTGTAGAGCACAGACCTCCACCGAGGTGGCATCCAAACTGGACGTGGTCATGGCCTGAGGGGTCATGTGTCAAGACAGCAGCTCTGAGCTGAGTCCAATGAAACTCCATAAGGCCCCTTCAGAGACTTTCCAAAAAACAGACGTGGGCCCGCAATGTAATAAGTTATTACAATATGCGCAAAAAGTTGCTGCGTTATTCACTCAGCATTTTGTTACATTATCGACCAGTTATTACAATATGAGTTTTTATTGCAATTATTTTTTTATTACATTATGCATCGTTGTTACATTATTATGTTACATGCCTCAACTCCACTCTGCAGGGTAGTTTTACCTGTGGGAGAAGCTGCCAGCCCTGGGATGTTCTCCGTCCCAGACACCATCATGTTCTCTGGCAGGAGGTGCATCATGGGAGCCAGCGCAGGGTGGCCTTGCACCACACATTCTAAATGAGCTCCTTCCACCATTTTCAGGTCACTGCTGTCTGCAAACAAATGACAACAAAACATGTTACAATAACTGTTTTGTTACATCAGCTGCTTGCTTATATCACCGGGGCGTGTCGTTCTTCTTCTCTAAAGATGAATGTGGAGGGCATGTTAGCCCAGCCTCATCTCTGCTCCCACTCAAACAACTGTCACTTATATACCCGGTGCATCATAAGCTAATATTCACTCTGCGGCCTGACACACAGACACTTTAATTTTTCAATATTCCATTTGGCTCCCTGCGATCTAGGTGCAATGTTCAATTACGTCGGCGTGTCGTTTTCCAGGCCCAAACAGAAATGACAACCATTCAACTTGGAAAATGTGCTCCATCGACGGAGCACTGCATCATCCTGAGCGGCACGGTGTGAGCAATGAGGTAGACATTGTCGTCTTTTAAAATCGGTCATCCAATGACAGGTGTCGACCCACAATTCCTTTCATCAACAGCAAGCGAGGGACCGCTTGGAAGCTGAGCAAAGTGGTTTTGATGCGCTATGTATGTTTGCTTCGTCCAGACCTGCCCCGCTCAGCGCAGTAATCGTTCATTCCGACAGCTTCCATAATTACACCTTCAACAGCAACAGTGACGATCATTACAGGAAGCTCCATTCACTCCTACACACTCCTTTATCAAGACGGCAGTGATGGATCTGAAGGTAAGACATTATTTAGTACAAAACCGGTGGTCATGTCTGAGAGGATTATATGATGGGATGTGTTTTGGTTCATATTAGTCATGGAAAACAATAGGGGTGTGATGATGATTTATTGGAGTTTCCATTCTACACATAAAAGACAACCATCACAGCAACAGATGTGAAGCAACAGAACAATATTCAAAATGATTTTTGCTTGTGAGATAAGCTCGAAAACCAAGGTGCGCAGCAATGCAGTTTGATACACACTTAAATATTACATTGACAAAGAGCATTCAGTATGCAATCTCTCACACACAAGCTCCTGTTATCTATCTATTCTAACTGTTGAGCATTTCTTCTTTTGTTTTTGTTCATATCTGTAAAGCACTTTGTGACAAACCTGCTTTATTGAAAGCACTTTAGGGATAATACTGATTTTACTTAGCGTGACAGAAAACCAAGGATTCTTTGACAGGCAGTAAAACAAGCAGCAGCAACATCAATGTTAGAAAAACTAAGTACATTATAAGCATTTTGGCCTATTCCCAATATACTATAAGTGTACTTAGGGATGTTATAGTGTGGTTGCAACTTGACCACAGTGCCAGTCCATTTTGCATATTGTAAAATAAAATATCTACAATTAATTAAGTTATCTAAAATCAAGTAACAAAAAACTATATTTACACACTAAATACTTTAAAATTGCTTTAAAAGAGATAAACGTTCAATCAAATAAATGCAGCAATAATCTCTAAATGGAAAAAATAAATTGTTAGCCATAGGAGAGAAATATGATGTTGTTTACCAATCTCATGTTGGAAAATATGACTGGCTTTAAAAGAAAAATATTGATTAAAAAAGTACAAATTTACCATCCCACACAATATCTCAGTTATGCAGCAGGGTTTTTACTTCAATAAATACATCAACTATTCATACATCCATGCATTCCTGTCCACTTCTAACAGCTTTACACTTTTTGCCCAGTAGATAAAATTGCTTAATACCTTAATACTCATTCTGAACTGAATCCTTGTTTTTCTTTTTATATACCCATATAAATGATAAAGGACATAAAAACTATTTTTAAAAAGACATAAAGGTAGTATTATTTAGAGACTTGAAGTGGCAAAACATACATAATTAGTAATTAGGATCAATACATATGAAGATAACCAAGAATCTTAAAAAAGGTACTATATGCGTTATATCTATTTTGATTGAACTTTACCTCAATTATTACGTTACTGAATTAATACCAACGGGAAAATGTGAAGGAAAATATCTGAGGAGAACAAAAGGACATGTTGTCATTAGGTTTGGGATGTTGGCTTCGTTGGGACTGTAGGTATTCTGAGTTATGTGTTGTTATGTGTTGTTGTTTTATCCATTTTCCTTTCTTGTCTTTTCTCTGTCATTTGGTTCGTTCTGTTAGGCGGTCCATATTTTCCGTTTTATCTACCATTGTTGTTTTTTTGTCTATTTCTGCCGTAGACAGCTTTTCAATCATTTGCAGGCCTGTACGGGGACTGGTGGACTGCTTACATTGAACAGAGACTAATGAAGACCTGATGGGCGAAACGTGTGTCCCATAAATCATACATCTTATCTGCAAAAAGAGTGCAGGCTTCTTCTTCTACTTCTTGAGACAAGCCTTCACCTTCAAAGCCAATGACAAGGGATTGGGAGGAAAGATGATGGAGTCTATCCATATATCTGTTGATATTAACTGCAGGATTGGTGCTATTCACTACATAGACGTCCTATGATCATGTTTACAGCACAACAGACATGACTTAGTGCTGATTCCCCTTTTGACTCTCTTTGACAGTCAACTTACCAAAATTCACTCCATCAACCCCCCCAAAAAAAAACATTTACCTTCAAACGTGTACTCAAATGCACTACAAAGCCAAGAAAGAAATATGGTTGGAGGAAATCTCTGAGGTTGCAGAACAGCTTCAATTCTGTTCTGTGCCCATATTCGGCAGCGGCAGCTTTCATTGAAAGGGTGTTTCTTACTGTGAAACGGTGAAAAATTGAAGATGGGGTGGGGAAAAAGGAGAGATCAAAAAATCAAACTAGTTTGACACAGATGGTGCCCAGGTGTCGGTTACTTTTTCATCTTTTATTTCTTGTTATTCATTATGCATAAAGCTTGAATTTCAGATGCTGCACACAGATTAGAAAACTAACCCAAAACATTTCCTCCCAGCAGTGGCGTGGTACCTTAGAGTCAGCTGAGCAGCAACTTGGCAGGAGATGTGAAGCCAAGGAAGAGCAGAAGAAAATAAAACACAGAAGTACCTCAGCATCAGACCTGCCTATGGATCTGGGGACGGTTGAATGGGAAACAACACTGTAATAAAGATGAATATGGGATGGATTTGAAAAGAGGGGTTTACCTGGGTAAAACTGAAGGGTCTTACAACGGCCAGAGAATGCAGTGTCAATAACCAAACGTTTCTAGTCAGAGGCTATAAAAACTATTCACCCCCTTAATTTTTAGACATTTTATTGTGTTATCATGTCATTTTAAAATGCATGATTTTTGTCTGTGTTCTATGCAAAGCACAAAATGTTATCACAATTAAAGGTGCTATCAGTGAGATGGTCACTCTAGTGTTGGTGAGGTGAACTACAATAATAAACCAAAACAATAACAAACCAAAACGAGAAGCACAGTGTTCAGGTTGGGGAAGGCTGAGGGGAGGATCTGTTTGGCAGGACATCAAAGCAAAACAAAGACCAGGAAGTAGAGGGAAACAGCGCAACTGAGGCACAATCAAAACAGAGAGAGAGGGGGAGCTTCCAGACAATCATCATTATACTGTATCTTATGATACAATGTGGCAATTTCACTTTATACCCGATTCTAACATATTACTCTGCAAAAATACATACAGGTGTAGTCTCAATGAGTTTTCCCATTTCTAAACTGATTTACATTGTCTAATTGGACAAGACATTTTCACTTAAGTTGCCACTCTACTGTATTTTTTGCACACAGTGACAGAGGGGTGATGTTTATATTTCATTGGATCACTATATCTGTCACACAGGCTCACACACGTGTTGGATTAAGACATGCTAATGTGAACACAATGTAACCTGATGACACTGTGCCATCTTTCTGTCCTGTCATTGCCCTAAGAAGGCCTGTAAGTCTCTATTGCCTTCACTCCCAGTTCATCAAGAAAATAATCTTGGAACAAGCATATGATCTTACTGCCTTACTAGGTTTTGACATCTCTGCCACTTTTTCTGCCATAATTTAATGAGTGAGTGTGAGAGTGTCGGCTTGCATCCAATCCAACCCAATTTCCCCATTTGATGTTCCCTCATTTTGTTTCTATATACAGTGGATATCAAAGGTCTACATATCCTTTACATTTTTTCTAGATTTTACTGCCTTGTAGTGTGCTGACCTGCAAATGGCACCTAGCTGCATCTGCAAAAGACCATAAACACTTTGTTTCAATCTACATTCTTTCCTCAAGCCACCACACCTGTCCTCAAAACGCAGACCTCAGGGACAAAGACAGATTCTTCCTATGAAAATTCAATGGACCAAAAATGTCTCGAGTCAGCATACCAAATGTGATAAAGGAGATACGCAAACTGGGTCAACAGCGTCATGTTGAGAATAATAACCAAGTCTAATAACTAACAGTCAATAACTAACAGAACATATTCCACTAGAGATGTTGGGACTCATCTGACAGCTAAAATCATGACACGTTTGATATTCAGAACTAATACATGGAATCATCATATCCCATATTAGTTGAGTGAATGTTGGAATTAAGAGAAGGCACTCAGAGAGAATGGAATGTGCAGACAAAGCGCCAATCGTGGGGTTTCTTCAGGCTCTACCAGACACTTTGGTCCTTCATTCATCATTATCTGCTACACTGACTTGCTTATGTCGTTCCCGCACATGAATATGATCAACATGTTTTTCTCAAACGTGGTGTTGCTTTAGTTCATGAGTGGCTAGGAAAAGATCAGTTCAGTAGTAATATCATCTTGTTAAAATAGAGGCTTCATCTGTGATCTGTTCAAATTATAAATTCACCCATCAATAATATCTTGTGTTGATGCCAAAGTATGTTCCCTGCGAGAGTGGGTCATTCACGTTCCTAACCTCAACACACATAATCTACAAATCAGAGGCATAAAACAGTCCCATGTTACGGGACAGGAGTATCATTGGCTCCTATGATATACTGTACTGTGATTGGTTGTATTAGGGGAGGTGTCACGGGGGGGGCCGGGGTGTCATATGTCATATCCTGAGCAGGAGTAGCTATCTTAGCTAGCTATTTTAGCTTAGCTATCTTATCTTAGCTAGCTAGCTTAGCTTATCTTATTTTAGCTGTCACGTAAGGGGATTCCCTGAGTGAATGTTCAAACTTCGTTGCATCATTTATGTGCAATTCAAAAACCCAAATGATATTGGTTAGTTAATTAATTACCCAACGGGACACAGCATTACGCACAGGCAGCTGCATTCAGCTGCTCAAATGCCGCTGGACCGCGCACCTTATATGATACAAAAATCATCTCTGTTTGAATGTTTTTTTTAAGGTTACGGACATCAGGCACACAACACATCACTGTGTGACGCAGGACGTAAGGCACTGCTCAGCCAATCAGCACGCAGTAAGGCACCGCTCAGCCAATCAGCATGCAGTGAGCACAGGCAATAGGTTTACTTAGCTGTTCTTTGTACGCCCAGGTCACAGGCATGTTTTATATCTCACAAATCTCACAAATTTTCTTTTCTTAACAATTTATTAAAATGGAAAACTAGAACACCTTGGTTGCATACCCCTTTTAATCGAGGGCTGTAATTGTATTAAGATTGACAAATTACATTCTTATGGGTGTATTGACATTTGGTATCCACTGTGTCTGTATCTGGGAGGGGGTTTAGTATCGTCGCTGTAAGAGGCCCGCGGCATAGGACCTGGCTAGGCAGCAGAAAACAGACACACATAGTGCTGACAGGAGCCACTCGCTCATTGACATTGACAGCAAGAGCATATACACTAAATCTGTGCTATGTCCACTAGCCTCTGAAAGTTTCATATGATGGAAAAATTTATAATATTTTCATATTAAAAGTGAAACATGCAACAACTTGATTCTCACTAAAACCCTCCTTGAAATAACCTATGCCTGTTCTAACTGTGATATACTATGTCTAGGTTAACCCTAAACAGGAAATGCTGATATAAAGACACACCTACACACACACACACGCACAAACACACACAAAGACATACTCCATATGCAGTAAGGGTGTGTGGTTGATGCCGTGCAGTAAGAACTACTTTAAGTTAACAGAATTTCAAGTAGCAATTCACACTCTTGGCCCAAGATATTGGCCCTTATTATCTGGTTGACTGACCACATGTTCTCAGGGACAAATTGTATTTTTGAGGTGAGGGGTTTGTGGTTGAGCCACACTGAAGGGACAGAACAGTGCCCATTTGAGACAGCAGGGCTGAACAGTAACCGATTACCCAATGGCTCAGGGCCAGTAAAAAGTCATGTCGGGTCAGTAAATTAAGTAGGTCAGTGGTTTAAAAAAAAAATTGCATTAGCTATCGTATTATAAACGGTTGATAATGGTTGATAACGTATCACTACTATTTGATAACTTATTATTATTACTTATCTTTTACTTCTAACATGCCCCCAGTGTGCATTGTTTATTTTTTTTAATTTTATTTTACTGTATTTACTGTTTATGCACAACTTTAGCTTCTTTTCTTTTGCCCTTATTTGTGACTTCTAACACTTAGCATACAGATTTATCTTATTTTTCTATTTTATATTTTTTGTCTATGCCTACTACGTAGTTGATGCTACCATGGCTCAATAATTTCACTGCTCAGAATGACCCTGTGTTATAATGTGCACATGACAATAAACACTTAGACTTGACTTGACTTTGATAAACTCTGTCTTCCGTTCTTGTCTACAGTTGACACACACCAGAGGCCAGTGCTTTGACCAATCAGAGTTGTGTGAAAAGATTGCCGCTGTCACAATTCAGCCAGGAGGAAAATGGAAGCAGTGGCAGCGAGTTGAAAAGCAAACTATGAGAAGAAATGAAAATCCTTGTTTCACGGAAGCAGGAATATACTATGTATTGTGTTGCATGCTGGCAACTCCCTGTGAAGGTGGAAAAGGTTTTCTTTGTCCCGTTATCGTTTGAAGGTGCTACGGTAAGATATTAAGACATTACTGAGGTGAAATACATTAACAAACCAAAATAAGCACGGCTTGTGCAGGTTGAGTTGAGGATGTGTTTCAGGCCGATGAGTGGATGAGTGGATGAGTGGATGAGTGGATGAGTGGATGAGTGGATGAGTGGATGAGTGGATGAGTGGATGAGTGGATGAGTGGATGAGTGGGTCGCCTCAATGAAACTACAAGTTGTAGAGAGGAAAACTCTGTTGTTTGTGTATATGCACCCAACAACAGCTCAGAGTACTCAGCCTTCTTGGAGAAGGTGGGAGGGGTGCTGGAGAAGGCCTCACTCACTGACTCCATAGTCCTACTGGGAGACTTCAACGCTCATGTTAGCAATGATGAAGAAAACCGGAGGGGTGTGATTGGGAAGAATGGCCTCCTGGATCTGAATCCAAGTGGTGGGTTGTTGTTGGACTTCTGTGCAACACGTAAACCACTTACTTTTTCTCTGTTGTGGTGCAGGGAATTAAATCCCCCGAAGATCCAATGCAAAGAAAAAAGTCAATTCCCACACACACACCTCTGCACTAATTTATTAAAGAGTCGACGTTGCAGTCACAAACAAAAAAACTCTCTTGAGAAAGGTCCTTGTGACCGAAATGTTGCCTCTTTTTCAAAAAATCAATGCAGAGGCATTAGTAACCATAGTACAGAAACAGCCTTGGTCAAAGTTATTAATGGCGTAAGAATAAATAATGGCAATGGTAAAGTTTTTATTTTAGTATTATTGGATCTAAGTGTGGCATTTGACACTATTGATCATGATATTTTAATGGGAAGGCTTGAGAGGTGGGTCAGCACTGGACTGGATTTTATCATACCTCAAAGGACATGATTTTACTGTTTGCCTTGGGAATTTTAGCTCCAACTTTTTTTTTTTTTTTTTTCATATGGTGTTCCCCAGGGGTCAATTTAGGCCCATTATTGTTTTGTTTGTACTTGTTGCCTCTGGGTCAATATACCAAGAAACACAATGTGTGTTACCATAATTATGCTGATGACACGCAACTATGTATTTCCCTGTCCCCACATAACCTAAGCCCTATTGAAACATTATCATAATGTATCAAGAATATTGAGAACTGGATGTCTAGTAATTTCTTACAGTTAAACAGTGACAAGATGGAAATCTCTTAAATTGTCACAACTATCCCTGGAATGTGTCACACAGGTCAGAAACCTTGGCGTCATCCTGGACGCTGACCTCACTTTCCAGAGCCGCATTAGCAGCATAATTAAACCCAGATTTTATCATATAAGAAATATTGTGAAGGTATGGATCTTTTTATCCCAGAACTCGTCCATAATTTTATTTTTAGTCGGCTAGACTACTGTAATGCGCTGCTCACAGGAATACCTAAAAGGCTACTCCAGTATGCTGTTGCTAGAGTTTTAACTAGAAAAAGGAAATACGACCATATAACACCTGTGCTGAGATACTGGCTTCCTGTACATTTTAGAATTGATTTTAACAATAATTTTTAAGGCCCTACGTGGTTTGCCACCCCAATATCTCTCTGACATGCTTTTGAGTTATGAACCAGCTAGACCCCCTCAGGTCATTTGGAACTGATAACCATCTGGTTATTCCCCGGGTCTCCACAAAAATTGGTGAAACTGCTTTTATGTTCCAAGCCTACCCCAACGCTATCGTCTTTTAAAACTAAGCTGAAAACATTAATTTTTAGCTGCGCTTTTCTTAATGGTTTTTAACTCATGTATTATTTATGTGTTTGTTTTAATTGTGTTTACTTATGTCTCATTTTTTATCTTGCACACTATCCACAGTTTTTTGGCTGCGGCTTCCATTGTAGCTCACGCTCTGTGAAGCACATTGTGCTTCCACCTGGAATGAAATGTACTATATGAATAAAGTTTTGTTGGTGTTGTTGTAGTTTCTTCATTCTTCATCGTTTGGGTCAGGTCTTAGTCCTCTCGCCCCAGGTCCCGGTCGAGGGGGTCTCTCACCCTCGCTTCTCCGGGTCTGTGTGAGGGGTCACCCTAACTATACATCCGGGCACACCCCTTGTAGCCACGTCATTGTCTCATCATCCAAAACTGTCAGACCACGTGTACCGTTGGGTGCCCGGTATATTGGGCAGTCCTGGATAACGTGGTCTGCGGTTTGTTCCTCTGCACCACACTTGTACGCCGCACTGGAAGCCAAGCCCCATCCATGCATCGATGAGCGGAAGCGTCTGATGCCGGTCCGAAGGTGGTTTAGCCTCACCCACGCTGGTCTGGGTAGGTCCATCCCGGTGGGGAGGGGGCCGGCAGTCGGGATAAAATCACGGAGTGATTTGCCTCCCACTCCGCACGCCAGGTGTTGTCCGCCCATCCTGCTTCGCTGATGTTAAGGTCTCTGCATTGCTGCAAGAGACCCTGTGCGGCAGGCACAAAAGGGTGTCTCGACTTGAGGCACCGGGGGGGCTTCGCTGTTGTGGCAAGCCTGTCGTGGAGCAGGTGGTTAGGCTCCACGGCCCGGCAGGTGAGACATGCTGTGGCTCCAGTGCGGC
>OMKK01001288.1:3600-14680 GCA_900302305.1 Polymixia japonica | reverse complement strand
GACGAATGAACGAACACACTAAAGACGAGAGGAGAGGGCTCGGAGCAGAGCGGAGTCCTCTGTGAGCTGAGCTTGGGCTGGACTACAAACAACAGCAAACATTCATAAGAATGTAGGGTTTGATGTGGATGCATTTGTCTTTTATTTTTATTTTTGTTTCTTCTTTGATACCCCTCTGCAACTCGAGGACCCCTCCCTCCTTGGTAACTTGTTGTTCTCGGTGAACGAGGGGTGATTATAAACTCAGATTGAAAGTGACCTGTTTTTATTTTATTAATATTATTATTATTGTTATTTTAATTGAGGAGGGGGAGATCCTCCTCCAGGCTTGAAGATCGGCTGTAAGAATTTGAAAGAACCTTTTAGCTTCTCTTTTATCTGAATGGTGTTGTATATTTATCTCTTTGGCCCTTGCTCATTCAAAAACTTATTTCTGCTCCATTGGCTGTTAATATTTTGAATTATTTATGTTTTTGGAAAAAGCAGGTCTGTTTACAAAGTTTGTAGATACTTTTTTTCTGTTTGTAGGTGAAAGAGCTTCCTGACGTATGATGCAGAAAACTGGGGACAGTAAAAATTGAATGAGAGGACTATTTCAGATACTGCTGTATTTTCAGGAAAAAAGGGTGTTTCTATTGAAACCTAACTATTTTTGCCTGCAAGTTTTATTTGTTATATATTTGTAGATAAATATAGAACCTTCTAGCCAAACAGATAAACACTAAGGCTTGTATAGCAAAGAGGTCCATCGGGGAGGCGACGTCACAGGAAAAGGGGCCCGGCAAGACGAACAGGACCTCTGTCCATACACTTATCTGCATTAACTTTATACATTTCAGCAGTTTTTCATGTTCACAGGAAACTGTCAGGAGTTCTGGATACTCCTCATTCATTCATGCATTCATTCATTCATCCGTTAGGTTCAAGGGAGGGTGCTGATTTCCACATATTGAAAGGTTCACTCATCAAAGGGAGTTTGGAAAACACCTGATCATCACATTGAAAATCAATGCTTTTTTTATTTCTATTTTTGTTTTTCTCAGCAAAACTTCGGTCCCTGCCAATGTACAATATTCACATTTGTTTACTCAGGCATAGAAAAGGATTTAATTAAAAAGGAATCTATTAATTAAGAGAGAACCTTTTAACTTCAAACTTTGTCTTTAGGTAGTACAATGTTGTCTTGGTCAAAAGCAAGTGGATTATTTTCATATTTCATTCAGTCTTTAAGATTTCTCTTTATGACAACTTGATTCTTCCCCTCAGAGTTATGGTTTGTTAACATTTCAAAAATCAAAAAACTAGAAAAAAAGTTTGTATTTTTCTTCATCTTTGTCCATAAGACTTCTTCCACCGTCATGAAATGTTGCTGCATTTGATTTGTTTGTAGAATATTTTTGACACCTGATGTACTGGAAAACTAGGATTGGACACATTTTTTTTCAAGAATAAAAATAGGCATACACTGGTATCTGCACAGGGTACTTTATTTCATAGCGTCCCTTGGGGAAAAAATTTTGATACAAACCATACAAATTGTACCTTTGTATTTTTATGACAACACATAATACCTTTCCTCCTACTGAACCAGTTTTGGAGGATTTGACACAAATTACATGATTTGGGGAGAGGTTTGGGCACTATTAAAAAGGGGTGTGATCAGTTCTGATAGGAATATTCTTCTCAGGGTGCAAATGGTTTGTTAGAAGAGATCAGGCTTCTTTTGTGGTCAAAATATGATCATGTTATTAAATGTCCGGGAAGTTTCTTGTCAACCATAGGGGACACTGCGGGCAGCAGGGTACAGAATCTTACTGCACCGTTCTGGTCTTCACACCTGTAAGGAAGTGTAGGGCAAGAGAAGAAGACAAGGGAAGGAAGTGGAATTGTTCAATCACAATAATACTTTTTCTGGAAATAGATTGTTTTCCTTGTGTTTTACAGATGAAAAAAGCAGCTTGAGATTGCATACAAACTGAGGAATGGGAAGGAATAGAGGAATCCATATAAGGAGTTTGTTCTGTAGCTTCTTCCTGTAATGGGAATGAATGTTTATCCATCTGTTTTATGGATTATTATTTTTTTATCTTTTAACATTTGGAAATGAAATACTTCATGTCTGTTTATCTTGAGCAATTTAAATGGTTATCGTGATTGGATTTACATTTGAAACTTGTCGAGTAATGTGTATGGTTTTTAAAAATAAAAAAATGTATTTAGCCTAAATTCAGGGCCATGCTTTTCATTTATGAAATAATCTGGTTGGAATGTCTTCATGCATTAAAATATAGATGCTACCAGGCAAATATCTTACAACAAGCATCGTCTGGCTTTCAGCCTGGCTCTCCCAGCCTTGGGAGATTGGGACCTCATGTAGGGTCTTTTGATATGTTAATCTCGTCCTTAAAACAGTTCCTAGTGAAATTTAAATCACTAATAATATCTGGTCAAAGACTGTCAAATTTGTGCACCCTTATTTTTAAATCCTTGCTTTTCCCATTTTTTTTCTTGCCTCTCTCTCTCTCTCTCTCTCCCTGCCTCTCTCTCTCCCTCTCCAACACCACAGCGCAGTGTGTTGCTTATTGCCTATTTGCATGCTGTGATCATACCCCACGCACGTCATAAGTGCTTATAAAGGCAGGGTTGCTCAAATAGCAACATGGGACTGTGCTATGATTGCAATGTCTCCCCCCCCAGTGCCTTTATTTTGTAACCATGCAGTCTGCCGATACAGTTATCAATGGCCATCTCTGCCATCTCATCTGCAGCTGGATTTCTGTACTCTTCAAATATTAAAAGTTGTCTTTGTCTCCTGTAATCAGCACACGTTACAGCCATAGGAATTTTAAATGTTGGAGCCACAGGAATTTTCCATCTTCAGTGTGGTGTGAAAAATGGTGTGAAAACTATTGATTTAGCTTACACCTCCCTCTAGTGGTCATCCACTGGATGCCTCACTTTATAGGAGAATGACATTGACAATGACAATATTAAGGAAGGATTTTATATAAATATTTATATAATCCTTCCTTGCATTTTCTGGGATAAACAAACCAAGTTTTCAAATAGATATACCAGTATGATTAGATTTTATATGTATGAGACGTGGGTTATTTGAACCAAAGGGTTTTATTTGACATGGGCAGTAACTTTACAGCTGTCTGTCTAGGGTAGCCACATCAGAGCATGAATGCCATTGTGCAAGATGCATGTATCAGCTCAAGGACATCAAAAATCAATCATGTGGGCCTTTAATGATTTTAGATTACTTTCGCAGGCCTGAAGAGTGTTATGTTATGAGATTTCATAACAACAATTTTAAATTTGGGATCACGTCTCACATTCAGTGAGGGGATCCCTTCACACATTCACTCTTATCCTTCACTCTAAAAGCTGCAAGGTCTGAATACATTTGGAAGTCTTTCACTCAGAAATCTAATTAATTTTTAATACAATAACAAACAGTGGCCTATCTAATAGCTGTGTTGATTTTATATTTGTAAAGTAAAACAGACAAACTCCAAACATTAAAACTCAATTACAAACTCTATTTTTTGCACACCATATTATATTTATATTTATATATCCACCTATTTTTATAATGACACTTTACTTTTTTGTTTTATTGAGAGGAGCTTGTAGAGTAAGCATATAATTGCCAGCTACAACTGCTAGCGTGCTTTACTGTCACTTTGTCACTGACAAATAAACTTTGATTTGATGATGATGATGATGATGATGATGATGATGCCGTCAACGATGCCGTTAACCTCCACGTCGACAGATGGCAATAGATTTCTCTCCGGGTCTCGTAAGCTCTGGTCTTGGAACCTGGCAACCCGTCTTACCTGGCAACCCGTCCTGTCTTTACGGTTCATAACTAAGGTTCATAGGTGAGGTTTATAACTAAGGTTAAGGGCTTCGGCAAATTCTGCCGTAATGGATTTGCTACACTGGACGAGCCGCTCCACATGACAGGTCTGGAAAAGTAGTCCAGTAAGTAGTCTACTGTAGTTTAGGCCTAAAAACACTGTAGGATCAAAATGATATCATGCTCCGATGTCCACGTAGGATTGTTACCTTTGTGTCCTCATTAAAGAAACAGAGAAGACTGTCCATAGCTGAATTTTGATATGTCGTAAAATAATATTACGCGATTTTGAGTGAGTGTCGTCTGTGTCATCTCATATTTACTGTGGAATAAGCCAAGATAGTACTGTCCAATGCATATTGTTCATTGTTGCATTAATTGTTATCTGCAAGATACTGCACGTTTCATATTAATACTCCCCGTATTTCATGCAGAAATTGGAATGCGATTCTCCCAACAGTGATCTCAAGATGAAAGAATGGTGGATTCATGTGGGCCTGATATGCATACCCCTGGTAGCGGTGTACCTGCACATTCCCCCTCCTCAGCTGTCACCTGGCCTGCAGAAGTGGCACAGTGCTGGGGAGAGCTTCTCTTTCAGAGGCAGCAAAATATTCTATAGAGGTAAAAGACAGGTATCAAACCTCTCCATCTGTCACTTTTAAACTTCAAGAAAAAGGTGGTCATGTAGAAAGGTTTCTCCTTGCATAACCATGCCTGATTGTTTATTATCAGAATTATTATCATTGTTATTATTGGAATATGTAACATTATGGTAGGTTCCCTTTTAAAGTGCATGTTATTAAAGGTGTTCCCTCTCTCCTTAGATTCCTATGGTGCTTTGGGGAGCTCTGATGTGGTTATCCTGCTCCATGGCTTCCCTACCTCCAGTTTCGACTGGAACAAGGTACTCGCTACACTTATTCAGTTGCTAAGAGCAGAGAACCGCAAAGGTTTACTAATTGGGAAATAAAATGGAGAAATTCACTCATGTTCCGTATCAGTTTCAAAAATATGTGTGGGGACACAAGAGAAACAACTGACACATTGTTGAAGAAAAAAATGTCATGAGCTGATAACATTGTCTTTGGTCCATAGTCCATCACTGAATGGTGAACTGTAGTTTAATTTTTAAGAGTTTAAGACAACTTGCCCCAGACAGAAACCTGTTTATTGACATAGCTGGAGAAGTTCCTTGAATTCCCTTCACTGGAATAAATTAGCCTTGTATGAAAGATAGTGAACGCTAAGATGCATGTTTACAATGCCAAGCATGAAATATCTGAATTTGTTGAACGTGCGTGCGCGCGTGTGTGTGTGTGATGTGTTTGACCTCTCAGATTTGGGAGCCACTTACCCAACGTTTCCACAGAGTCATAGCACTGGATTTCCTGGGCTTTGGCTTCAGTGACAAACCTGTAAGTGCCCAGCTGGACGGTGTTTCACTTCATATCATGTTTCATAACGTGGCCATAATTAAACATGTGTCCTGCCTTTTCTACTCCATACATCCCCTTACCTGGATATCCACATATCCTGTGTAACCTTTCCGCCTCTGCCCTTTGTCCTATGCCCTCTTCCCGTGTTCACCTCTCCCCCGTATATCCATGTTCTATGTCCGCTGTCTTACCCTGTCATCTCTCTTATATGCCCCCCGCCGTCTATACCTCTCATCCCTAATTTGTCTCTGTCCTCTCTCTCTGTGCCTCCTGGCTTGCACATCCCAGCGGCCCCACAGGTACTCCATCTTCGAGCAGGCCAGTGTGGTGGAGGCCCTGGTGGTCCACCTGGGACTGACCGACCAGAGGGTCAACCTGCTGTCCCACGACTACGGGGACACCGTGGCCCTGGAGCTGCTCTACAGGTGTGTGTGTCTGTGTCTGTGTGTATGTGTCTGTGTGTGCACGCACTCAGTTGTGTATGGAGCATAATGACAAATGCAGTAAATTAACTGGTACAATCTCTAAGTATTTCTCTCAATCTAACCAACTCTCTGTATCATCTTCACATACACACTAGGAGTGATCAGAACCGGACAGGTCACCTGACCATCAACAGTCTCTGTCTGTCCAATGGAGGTACAGTGCAGCCTGTTTTCTTGGGTCATGTTGTATTTAGCTTCTTTTCATTACTTTGGCTGTTTGTCTTTGTGCCAACCTAAAGATGGCGGAGAGTCCATGTTTGCAAAAGTCGAAGACGGTTAAGTAGAAAAGAGTAAAAGGCTTACCGTAGTAAAGGCTTACATTGCTGTACACATAACTATATCAGTCAAACTAAATAGACCGCTGAGTGCCATGGACAGCAGTTGCCTGATGGGATCAAAAAGTACTTCACCTACGTCTGATTGTCATATTGTGAAAGTTTAAACCAGCTCTCACACTTTCCTGCGTTTTTTCGCTCCAACAGGAATATTTCCTGAAACACACTATCCAAGACTGCTGCAGACGGTAAGTCATCATTATCTTTGTCATCATCATTCTCGTTACGATTATTATTATAGTTTATATAACGTATAACAGAGCTATCAATTTCCCCTTAAACGGATGTAGACTTGACAAGAAGAGCTAATGCACACCTTGAAGTTTCTTGTAGCCAGGTGCGTCGGAAGAGGAGTCCATAGGCCAGTAGAAAAGGATTTCCCGCACACTGGCACTTAATTGCAATCAACTTTTATTAAACAAAAACAACGTTTCGGTCCTAGACCATCATCAGGTTAAAGACAAAACGAAACGTTGTTTTTGTTTAATAAAAGTTGATTGCAATTAAGTGCCAGTGTGCGGGAAATCCTTTTCTACTGCCCTTAAACGGATGTGAAAACAGGCTATTGTTTTATGTTTAAAGGTACTATATGTAGTTTATAGTGGCGTCTAGAGTTTGTTAGTGGTAATTATCAACTGTCGCAAAGCCAAACTGATGTGCGATTGTTTACATTAATCAATCAATCATTAATCAATTTTTTAACTCTCCCATGGCCATTACACTATACAATCACCAGAAATGTTATTATCTGTTAAAAGTATAAAACTACATATAGTACCTTTAATATGGCTAGCTATGACGTATTCAATTTCTTCAAGCTGAGAAACCGTTTCACCAGGAGATGACCAGCTGTTCTCATAACGTATTCAATGTATATTTTTTTTCTGTCTCTCCCAAAGCTTCTCAAGGACTCTAGTTTCCTGTCTCCACTTCTGACACGTCTCACCAACTATATGCTCTTCTCAAAAGGGTAAGATTACACATTAGTTTATTTACGAAACTTTATATTATACCATGTGTTGCTCCATGTACTTCTCTAGTGTGACAGGTGGGTGCTTGTCTTAGTTTCATGCCATAGTGAGGTGCAGATACTGTTAAAAAATGATCAATAGCACACAATTTAAACAGGCTATGGTACTTTTCAAAGGATTTGAACACTTTTATAGACTGGATCTCCAAATGGAGATATAGCATTTTGAAAGTGGAGTTCTTCAAATTCAGTTTGTAAATATGTGGATGAAGTTATCAGTTTTGTTGTAGTCGTAGTTCTCTCTCTCATACAACCCCCTGTTAACCTGTTTGTGTGGTAGGATTGGGGACGTGTTCGGTCCATACACCCAGCCCACTGATGCTGAATTCTGGGACATGTGGACGGGCGTACGCTTCAATGATGGGAACCTGGTCTTAGACAGGTGTGTGTGCGTGTGCGCGTATAGCCTTATGCAGTTAATATATCTCTCTGTTCGCTGGTTTGTGATTGTGTGGTCTTTGTCTTTGTCCTTGTCCATGTACAGTATTCTACAGTACATCAATCAAAGACTGAAACACAGGGAGAGATGGGTGGGCGCTCTCACTTCCACCTTCATTCCGTGTGAGTAAACCACAGCTATGCCACAAGCTTGTTGTAACAGACATGCTAACTGTGTGGGGAGAGCAGAGTTTGGAAGTCCTCTTGTGTGGACCAGATGCTTCCTTTGGTGGTATTACCCCTGCAGTCTTGGCTAGGCTGGCGAGTCGCTGAAGCTAAGCTGCTTAATCATACGAGTAGCCTCTTAGGCCATCTGTGATCCTTAGCCCAGTGGGGGGAAGTAGGGTTGTGTGTGCGTGTGTGTGTGTGTGTGTGTGTGTGTGTGTGTGTGTGTGCGCAGATTATTACGCTGACGTGGAACCCACGTAAGAGACAGCAGGAAGGTTCAGTAGGTTTATTGTTTAAAAGGTAAAACCTGCAATCTTAGGAATGAACGACACTAGTCATTACCCCCATCTCATAGATAATTGTTGCATAGATTCTTTTATAGAAGTTACCCAGTGTCAGTATATCAGTTACACTATTGATGATTGGGTAGTTGACAAAGTATGTGACAAAAGGTCTGACATTTAACTCTGAATTTATTTTTTTTGTGTTTGTGTTTGCACGCAAAAATCTTGCCATTCTTACACTCCCACACTGTGACTTCCAGCCATCGCCCTGCAGACCTCACTGTTTTCCCTTGCTCCACTTCTCAGCATCCTTTCCTGCATCCTTTCCTCCCTTGACTCCTCTCATCCCTCCGTGTCTTTCAGTACACATGATCTACGGACCCCTGGACCCAGTCAACCCTCACCCCCAGTTCATCCATCTTTACCAGTGAGTGATCCAACCGCTGATCATTTAACCCCGGTTCAGATTATCTGGACTATTCTCTTTCCCCTGACCTCATAGTTTAATATCTAAGAACAGCACATTTCAAGGAAAGAAAATGGGATGTGTTTTCCAGATAATCTGAACATATTTCATAATATCTTACAGCGCACTGATTTGATCCAACCCATGTTGCCAGAGACCTCTTAGTACTCTCTGTAGGATCTCATTTTGCATTATCTCAAACCATTCTGCAAATGTCAAATGAAATCTAGCTCTATTTAATTTAATTTGGCTTGTACAGGCCCAGGTCCATAGATCGTCAGAGGTGGATATATGTTTTAAACAGCTGCAGCCATATTTACAAACACAATAAAGGAATGTTTAAGTGAGTGTTTTAGTAAAGGTAGATAAAATAAATGTCACTCTAACAAATAAGGAGATGTTCTATACCATGGAGAAGGTTGTCCTTGTCATTTGTACAAATGGTTGTAAAATGTACCATTCAGTACCTCAAGATTTGTACTCTTGAATGTATCAGATGTCAGGCTAACTTTATTTTAATAGTTTGATCATCTGTGATACACTTCTTTTTTTAATCTACACTCAGCAGTAGTCAGTGGGCGAGGGATTGGTTGGTGGCTTGTGGTGCAACCTCAAAGCTGCTGCTGATTGGTGCAAATCCTGCTTTTGATCCACCCTCTTTCCATCAACATCAAATATAACTTGTGCTCCCTTTTGTTGTTGTTTGTCATTTCAAGTCTCTGACTGAGGAGAATTTAAATGAGGGCAAACTAAAGGAAGAGGAGATATGGTCCAAGGTGTCGGAGAGCGGGGCCAAATAAAAAAAAAAAACTAAAGAAAGATGCTTTTCAGGGGAAAAAAGCTGGTTAGTTGTCTTCTTATGCTTCATTTATTTGAATTGAGGAGACACTTGGTTCTCCGGTCACTGTGGACCCTTCTGTCTTCCTCTTCACAGGTTTTCCTTTGTTTGGGAATCTCGTTTGTATATTTTCAATTCCTTCCTCGTGGACGATGTTCACAGCCATTGTGTACTGGGAACTTTCTGATCACTCTTGTTACACCGAGGCTTACTCAGCTGTGCTCAGTCTTGAACTGGCAACTTCGTGTCTCTGAGGTAGTTGTCGTTCTATTTTGCCACTATCTTTGGTAAAGTAAAGCCAAGGGCAGACAAAAAATTTCATCTGGAAGGATTCGAACCCAAAACGATGGAGTTGTGCCACTGATAGCCTGTGCACCACAAGGGATGTGTTAATTATTTGGATAATGTAACATTATGAAATTGTACATTTATTTTATTTAATGATGGAAAAAAAACAACTTGAGTGTGCTTATTGCCCAATGATCAAGCAACAAAAGCACTAAGCCAAACACCATCATCTTCTTCACACTATCACTTTGTGTTCAGTAACAAACCAATTTCACCACTTCCTGGAAATTAGTTCAGGTGTAAACGATCTGCTGTGCTTCTTGTAGGTAATTGGCTTATGCTTAACGTCTGTCTCTTGTTCTTGCAGGCAACTGGTCCAGAGGTCCACAGTAACTGTTTTGGACGAACACATCAGCCATTACCCTCAGCTGGAGGACCCCACTGGCTTCCTGAATGCATATTTCAACTTTATCAACTCCTTCTGAAGAGGTAACATCTACTGCAGTACCAAGGCTCAAACCTGGACTTTGAAACTCCCCAAAATACCTTAGAGTTGTAATAAATGATGCAGAAGTACCAAAGTTTGAAATGTCAGGCAAGGACTCATTCCTCATTCTGATTGTAATCAAGGGGAATACGTTTGACGTTTTATCCTAACTAATAGACTAATATACCAGCATTAAGCCCCGAGGGGTCAAGAACTGGCATGGAAAACACCAACGACAGAGCAGTGTGGTCATGAACAAAACGTTTTATTTAATGCTTATAGCAATTGAATGGAACTACTTTAAAAGCAATTGCACAGCAGTTTAACATAGGAAACCCCGCTGGGAGCATGGTAGGTTATCTGAGCAGATCTGTGACAGGAATGCTTTTCTTTCTTTCATGTTGAATGTGATGTAAATGAAGCTCAAATGAGAATCTGCCAGCGACTGCATTTTGATATCATTTTCTACATGTCTCTCTAGCAATGGAAAAATAAATGTTAAATTTTCAGCAAATAAACTTAATTTTCTAAGAAAATGTGAGTGCTGGAACTAAGATAATAATGCAACAAATGAAATAAGGTACCTCCAGTCAGAATTTATTAGATGTGACAGATCAAAAAACATTAGAGAGGAAACATGATAAAGAACAGTAGACAATAGAGAAACATCTGCAGTCATTCATCTAACAGATGGATAACACTAGTGTGCATGTCACTCATTGGAAGTCGTAACAAAATGCTGTGTATGTTTACTATGATGCTATCATAGTAATCGCAATATCGTAAGATATTTAGTTTCAGCGGGCATCGAGTTATCCATAGCAAAACATAACCGCACATGACAAAAACAAGAACGTCGTATGAAAAGAGCTGTGAAAGAGACGGGTGGAAGTGATGCACGAGATAGAATTTGTCGTATAGCGTCGGAACGGTGTTCGGGGGGGGGGGGGG
>OMKK01001277.1:0-13077 GCA_900302305.1 Polymixia japonica | reverse complement strand
CTTTCAATAAATACGTGGAGGACCTTTACAGTGAAAATGGAAAATCATTGTTGTCGTGTGTGTTTTTCTGTCTCCCTACGCCCAGGCGGCTGGTACTGCTTCAATAAAGAGAACTGTGATAGCCGATACGAGACCATGAGGAGACTGATGAGCTCATCCAAGTGGCCCCAAACCAAAACAGGTCAGCCTCAGATGGAGACAGCTAGACTGCTGTGTGGCAGTTCACAATCATCCCACATTATCGCCAACTGTCGCTACGCTACACGGAATAAAGCCTGATCCGACTCCCATCGCACAATGAACAAAGTACAGCCACGCCGCTGTAACGTCTGCGTAACGAGAAAGGTCGGATGTATCTGTGCTTATCGGACCGACGCCCTGTCGTAACGTAGCTGCGGCGCAGGGCTACCTGGCGCCCGCTGCTGCAGGGACACAAATGCCTCCCTCTCATTGTGGTGTAATAACTGTAATCCGTGTGGTGATGATGAGGAAGAGAGGGATGTGTCTGGGAGTGGCGCGATGGCTAATGATACATGTTGATCTTTGCCTTGTTGTTGGGCTGTCTCTGCAGGCACGGGGATCCTGTCTCCTCTGCCTGAGGAAAACCCTCACTGGTGGAACGCCAACATGGTGTAAGTTGCCCCTTTTCTCTGTGTGTGTGTGTGTGCGTTTTGGCACTCAATGCTTAATGATAGCTGGTAAGTTTAACATCCTGTGCACTGTAATTGTAAACATGTAAGAGGTCTTAAAATATAACATTACGTTGCTTGCGCAGGTTCATCCCCTACTGCTCCAGCGATGTGTGGAGTGGGGCTACGGCCAAACCCGACCAGAGTAAGCCATTAGCGAATGAGTCAAACCATAACGTCTGTTGTGATATTTGTAGTTGTTTTACAGTGCTGGCATCTCTTCATGTTGTATTTAGATGGCTACGCCTTCATGGGCTCTCTGATCATTCAGGAAGTTGTGAAAGACCTGCTGACCAAAGGTCTTGACAACGCCAAGGTTCTACTGCTAGCGGGGAGCAGGTTTGTTCACGTGTTTACCAAGTTTACCACGTTTTAAACACCCTCCCTGTTCATTTTAAGTTGAACAACTCCTACGTTTTATTAACCCTTTGTGCATTTGCGCACGTATCCTCCCCCGTAGTGCGGGCGGTACCGGGGTCCTGCTGAACGTGGATCGCGTGGCAGAGCTGCTGGAGGGGCTGGGTCACACCGGGGTCCAGGTGCGAGGCCTGTCCGACTCCGGCTGGTTTCTGGACAACAAGCAGTACCACTGCACTGACTGTGTGGACACGATCAGCTGTGCCCCTACTGAGACCATCAAGAGAGGCATCAAGTATGGGAGACCATTATCATGCCCTTCTGTGGAATGTTAAAAGTCAAGATGGTGTAGCCCACACTGTCAGAAATAAGGTACACCGTTGTACCTTTGACAAAAAAGGTACAGCCCCAGTGACAAAATGTACAACAGTGTACCTTCTCCTCTGGCAGTGTTTTAATAGAATGGACTGAAAATAGTTGCGGGTCAAATTTGTTTACGACGAAATCACGGTGGTAATAACGACCGTTGTGAAGTTATTCAAATAAACATCGTGCCCTGACCTTTGACCCGCCCCATCAGGTACTGGGGAGGAGTGGTGCCAGAGAAGTGCAGGCAGACCCATGAAGGAGAGGAGTGGAACTGTTTCTTTGGATATAGAGTCTTTCCATCAATAAAGAGTGAGCGCTTGTATTGAAAAGGCCTATACGTGTGATCCGGCCGTTTGCTGTGAAAATACGTACATACGAGTGTGCTGCAGTGTTAATGTGTTTCATGAAAACAGCTATAGACATCCAAATGTAGCGCTTGTGTCTTTGATCATATCTGAGTAGATGTGTGCTGGGTTGCGTATCAAGAGGCTTTATAGTAATTGCCCATATTAATCTTTTTGTGCAGGCCCTGTGTTTGTAGTCCAGTGGCTATTTGACGAGGCCCAGTTGACAGTGGACAACATTCAGCTGACCGGCCAGCCCGTGCAGGAGGGCCAGTGGCGCTACATCCAGAACCTAGGCATCGAACTGAGGAACACTCTCAAAGATGTCCCGTAAGAACGAGTCCCTCCATTTTTCCAAGGAAAATTAATTTGGAAGACTGTGAGTTTTTGTATGGTTTTAGTATTTAGACGGACTTATGTTGTTTATTTTTCAGGGCTATGTTTGCCCCAGCCTGCCTGTCCCATGAAGTTATCACCAGAAAGTGAGTATAATTCAATTTTCCACCTCTCTCCAGGTAGGTTGCTCACAGGGACTGTTTGTGTCGTCGAGTCGTTCTTTCTGTGAGCTAAAGGCGCCCTCTTGTGTCCTGTCCTAGTTATTGGATCGACGTGCAGGTCAAAGGCACTTCCTTGCCACGGGCGCTCCACTGCTGGGACCGCAGTCTCCACGACAACAACAGGAACAAGTCCCCGCCCAAGGGCTGTCCCGTGCATCTGATTGACAGTTGCCCTTGGCCACACTGCAACCCCACCTGCCCCACCATCCGAGACCAGTTCACAGGGCAGGAGATGAATGTCATCCAGTTCCTCATGCACATGGGTTTCGACGTGCAGAAGATGGCCCAGCAGCAGGGCATGGACCCCAGCAAACTACTGGGCATGCTCAGCAGCGGCAGCTAAAGTGACGCACAGTAACTCTCAAGCTAAGCCCGACCTGGCCTCTCCGGCCGGTCTCCCACACCTGATACCTCCAACTCGTCCACCCCCAAAAAAACTCACTCCGCCCAGCCTGTTCCCTGCCAACCTCCTGTTCACTTCAGCCCAAACCTCAGTCAACAACAGGGGCTTATATTTGTTAACCCTTCCACCCCCCACAATCCTTTGTTGTTTCACCCTGCAGTTCATCACAAGTACTGGGGCAACAAGCCGCCACGACAAGGTACACTTTCCTACTTTCCACCTGAATTATCTTTTGGCTGTAAAAGAAAAAAAAAAAACTCTCAAATATAATCCAGTTTTAAGGATGCTCAATGATGTTTTGTTTTTTGCTGTTGTCGTTTTTTTTGTTTTGTTTTTTTACGCAACTTAATCCTTCTCTATAGATGTTATTTGGTAATTGTCTAAAAGGGCAAATTATAACAGTGACATAAAGACGCTTCCTTTGTTACGTAGTCACTATAGAGTAGGTAAAGATAAAAGATTGTTTAAACTCTTTTATAGTTGGACTCATCTTACATCTCATCACACAGCGGCCTGCTATCAAGGCAAAATGTAATGGTGATAAAAGCACTGGATTAGGAAGGGACAGAAGGGACTTTTCTATTTACCTCCAGGGTAGAGGGGGATGGTGGAGAGAGAGAGAGAGAGAGAGAGAGAGATTACACACCCAGGTCTCTTCTAATCAATTCATGGTATGACACCAGATTATACATAAGCTGTTATACTTATACACAAGCACACATGGTTTGAAAAATACGACAGTTATACAAATCCAACAAGTGTGGACCAGTTTAATTTACGGAATTTAAATATTTGCTAAGACAAACTACAACTTAAAAATAAGGCAATTAGTAGATGCACCTGTCACCTCGTCAATCAATTAATATGGTTAAAAAAAAAAATGACAGACAATTCTCCAAACTTTATTTTACTTATCGTGGATAGCATGGGGTTAAAAAACAAAAGTTTGTGTACAGCTATAACTCAGTTCTTATAGTGATCCTGAGAGGCATGCTCTCCGTTGTGACAGCTACGATGATGTCATGCCCAACAGTATTTTCAGATCACGGTTCAGTCGACCGCTGGGACCGTTTGTGGTGCGAAGGTGGACCTCGACTCACTAGTGATTTACACCACAGTGCCATTGCATATAGTTTTATGCCTCTTTCATAACGCCCACATTACCAGAGGAGGACCATTTCAAACCCAAGCATAGGGTATACGTATGTATCAGAATGTGATTTTCACATTACGTCACCTCAGTAATACAACAATCCTCAGAATCAATGCAATGTGCATTCAAAGGGAGACAGATATTGTGTATTGTATAATTTTTGAGTATTTGTATAGATTCTTTCAAGTGTTCACTATTGTAACTCCTTTCTTGTATTTCACAATAGAAATCACTTTTTAATATAATGAGAATGTTGTATGTAATGCAGTCTTATAAATAATGTTTTAAAGGACTTCTAATTTACATCACACCAGAGAAGGAAAGGTATTACTAATTGTAATTTTATTCTGTAACATATTTTTTAACAGAAAAAAACTCAAGCTACATTGGTAATTTACATATTTATTTTGTTATGTAAATCATATTTATAAGTGCTATTTTCACAGAGAAGTTATTCTTTGTAAATTGTAAATATATTGCTGTTTTTTTTCTCTTTGTGTTGATTGCATGTCTTTGTATCTAAAAGGAAAGACCCATTACAGATATTTCAAAGTAAATATTTTCATGTTGTCTCATTATTTTCTTATTCCTATTTTGCACTCACAAAGCAAAGACATTTCACAAGAGGGACCTTTATAGGGACCTTATAAATAAGGCTTACCGCACATCCATTGCAATTATACAACATTAAATTAAATCTAAGTAATAATTATTAATTAGCGGTCTACTGTAAGAACTACAGTACATTCAGACATTCATACAGAACACTGTATCTTTCAAAATTCCTGACATATTAATATAGCTGGTTAGCAACTGTTAATCCATTTCCACTTCCATCTCACATACACAGCTTGTAACTCCTGTAACTGACGTATAATCATCCCTTTGGACCTGTATGTAATTTCTGACTCTAATGGGAGTCTTAGGCTCCTTCCCTGTCATTACGCTAAATATAAATGCCAGTTTTGCTCTGAGGGAGCTCTGACTCAGTCTCTCGGTGTGCTCCCCAGAAATACGACTCCCCGTACTGCCCGCCTGCCTGCTTGCCTGCCCGTCTGATTCACGCGGACATGTGGCCTTCCACCCCACCCCTCTGTGGAACATAGACCCCCTATTTATAGAGCTGGTGGGGCCTGTAACTCTGGGCTTGGCTCAAACTTTCATTTAAAGAACAACCCCAAGCAAACTACCGAGCGCATACTGACACACAAGAGAGAAATGGTGTGTTTGTGCGTGTGAGGAAGAGTGGGACATCAAACTGGAAAGACGCAACAGGAGAGAGAAACACAGACCGAGAGAGAAAGCGAGAGAAGGACTAAGCCAATCAGTATTGGAACTTGACTGACAGGAGAGAAAACTGGTCCACCTGTTCGGTACTGAGGTCTATTGTTGGAAAATTGTTCAGCGTTTGGATATGGCCTGTAAAGAAGGGCTTATTGGACAAGATCTTACCTCACTGTGACCCTTTGGAGAGATACACCGGACAACTTGGTGACTGGGGAGAGCGAGAAAAACCAAAACATTTGAGGACACACTGCAGTCTTTGAGTTGGACCGGGGTAACGTGCCACCTCATTCTGTAAAACAGCCTTTAGATTCACGTTAATACCAACCTTACAGGAACTGTGTTTGAAACGAACACTGAAAAAAGCAATTAATTGATTATTCATTGTTATTATTTGAGGTGCAGATATTCAGCTTTCATAATACAAACAGATCATAGGCTTGTATAACAGAGGTATTGTTTTAAAATACCAATAGCTCTGGACCAACTGAAAAAAAAACAGTTTTGTTTTCTATGGACTAACTAAATAGCTCTTACTTTTGCAAGTTGCTGTACAAAGTTCTGCACTACAGTGGCTGAATGTAATTTGATCTACAGCACACCACCGTAATTACAAAGCACACGCTGGAAAAATGTACAGAGATTTGTAATTAAGCACCATCTATAAACGGCTACCAGGGAAAGGGCGAGGCCTCTAAGAGGAGGCCACAAGGACACCCAGACAAGAGAAGAGGAGGTCCGAAAATCCCCAGCGCATAAGGGACTGCAGACACCATGGATTCCCAAGGCGGACACTACCTCAACAAGGCAGCGGTGTTGTCACCTTTAGGGGCAGCTCGTATGAGCCAGCTGCTGCTCGGCTGCGTCATAATGGCCCTGGTGTCCCACAGCGCGGGCTACAGCGCTACCTACGGGACCTTCTGCATGTTCGTGTGGTGTTTCTGCTTTGCCGTCACGCTGGTCGTGTTCACCCTGGACGTCACGCGTCTCCACAGCTGCATGCCCATTTCCTGGGACAACTTCACCGTGGCCTTCGCCATGCTGGCCACGCTCATGTACGTCACCGCCTCCGTGGTCTACCCCGTTTACTTCCTGCAAACGAAGTGCCCCCAAGAAGGGTGCGAGGTCAGAAACTACCGCATCGCCGTCACCGTCTGCTCCAGCGTCTGCTGTTTCCCGTATGGCGCTGAGGTGTTCCTGACTCGGGCCAAGCCGGGGGCTGTGGTGGGATACATGGCCACCGTGTCTGGTCTACTCAAAGTGGTCCAGGCCTTCGTGGCCTGCATCATCTTCGGCGCCCTGGCCAATGACAGCGAGTACAACCGTTACATCGCCACCCAGTACTGTGTGGTGGTGTACAGCCTGTGCTTCTCCATCACGGTGATAGTGGTAATGCTGACGGTGTCAGGGAGGACCTCTGCCCTGCGGTTCCCCTTCGACCGCTTTGTGGTTGTATACACTTTCCTTGCTGTGATCCTGTACCTCAGCACTGCACTGGTCTGGCCCATTTTTAGCTTTGACAAGAAGTACGGCACCACTGCTCGTCCAGAGGATTGCCCACGGGGAAAGTGTCCCTGGGACAGCAAGCTGGTGGTGGCAGTTTTCACCAATGTTAACCTGATTCTCTATTTCACTGACCTGGTCTACTCCCAGAGGATTCGCTTTGTCTCCAACGCTGCTGTCTGAGAAGCTCTGCCACTCTAGGCTTACTCTAATAGACTTGGCCTCAGGGACAGACAGATAGACGTACGTACGATTGAGGCCACATCAGCGATGATCTCTTCAGTCAAGTCTCTATGAATGTCTCCTCTCCACTGATTGATGATCCCATGGCATTTTTGCCTGCGTGGCACTTTTTAAATTTTTTTTATCATAAATGTTTCTCTCTACCAGTATTAAACCTCTGTGGGGTTTTTTTCAGCAAAGCTGACAGTATTATCCATGATGTATCTTACCTACTAAAGGATTTTCCCCAGTTCTGCAGTGGCCTACCAGGGAGAGCCTGCCAGGTGGGCCGATGAGCTGATCTCGGCATCTTTGCCCACAGAGGACACTGGAAAATATGTCCATCTCAGCAACAAATCTCATTTGTCAGCCTCAAGTTGCACCAGTGGTCTTGGACAAGAAGGGGAGCGAATGGGGTGTTTGTTACATTTAAAATAATGTTTAGAATATCTGGATAGTATTGTCATAGACAGAGTTGTTTATAGTACTCTTGGAAAAGCCATTTAATTTATTTAAAGGTGTTTCAATAGTCAATTAGAAGAAAATATAACTTGTGGATTCATATGTTAGGCCTACAGTGTGCACTGAAGATATTTTGTAAACGGAATAGGCAAAAAGCATTTGTTGAAACTGTATGTAAAAGATTTGAATACCAAATGGTATTTATCTGTTTTCTCATATCATTGATAACAACTGTGTTTGGCTGTCAGATCAATTCCTTTCTAATTCTTCCACTACATATTTAACTGTTTGTCCTAGACCTTATTGTGACAATAAGATCAAACTGATCATTTGTGATAAGCACATCTGCAATTAAATATAGTGTTCTTCATGTTCCATGTTTCCGTTATTTGTTTAATAAACAAATGAATAGTGTTTTGCTGTGTCTCTCAATTTCTGTGTGATTGGTTTTGTGTGAACACACGGATAGTGGGCCTTATGGGTATGTAAGACATTACATGGTGGAAACATCATGACATGGATATTTTAATGCACACAAAATGGTTGGACTTTGATGTTATCTTGGGAATGTCCTCTAAAATTCCAAGGGCAAGGGCAAGAGAGAAATAAAAGGTGCAGTTTGAGAGTTTAATCTTGATGTAGCCTATTGATGCTTATTCTCCTTATTTAAAAAATATTCAAATTAATAAAATGTAAATTAATTAGATGAAATAAAAATTGTATCTGAGTAAAACTGTCTTAGTTGACGTTTTATGCTATTGTTTTGTTACAGTCTTGATGATTATTTTCCAGCAGCTGCAGTAGTACTCTAGGCAATTACCTATGTTGCCTAGACAACTACTGTAGCTACCTATGTTCCCAAAGAGACCATATGAAATCCACAAAACAGTGTTGCAGTGCAGGCAACCTTTTCTGTTTTTTCTTTTGTCTTTTACTTGATCTTCATTTGATCTCATTTAATGTTATGTAATAATCTGGCCATATATATATATATATATGTATATACCATGGAGACTGAACCATAGGCCCGAGACTGAATAGCATTTAGAGCTCTGAATCTGGGTTTTATTCATTGGGGTTGTGCTCTACTCAAAACTAGAGTTTTACAACCATCTGTGTGGTAAATACTTTGAATGCTAACAGCAGCTGTTAGTAGTCAGTCCTTAGAGGAACATAACCAAACAGGATCAACAAACATGTTCTATTTAAAATGGGGAAGCTCTGATGAGATGAGAAAACAGCCCAGCTCACTGCTGAATCCTAGTTGTTGGCTAGGCTACATCAAAGTTGTTTGACACAGACTCTCCAAAAAAACAGTCTGCACAGGACTAATCAATGCCTAGCACAGCGCAAAACTTCATCACGTTTTCAAAATTTCCACCAAGTCCACAATTAGGACATCATCGGCACTTTAACCTACATTTGTTCGCCACGCCCACAGCACAACCTGATGCGGCTGGCTTTAGAGATTCACACTCCACGCCCATAATTCACAAAACATAGCGTAGTGATTGGTCCAACGTGGTACGTGTCAAAAAAGCTACTAACTCATTGGCTTTGGTACATGTCAATCTAGGTTCTTGCCAGCTGCTGTAGAGCGGAGCGCAAGACAACTACAAGGCCACGTTTGACAGCGTGATAAACTCAGTATATCTGTATGTTGGCGGCTGTTCATGCTAATCTATCAATTAACGGGCTCTTCGCGATATTCGTAAGTCTATTTCATTGCCCAGATACTTTATTGTCGGTTGCTCCTGCCAGCATTTCTCCTAATAACAGCATGTAAAAGAGTTACATCCTCCACTCAACCAGGAAGTAGGTTGTTTACATGGACACTATGTTCTACGATTATCAAGTGATACCACTGCTGTATGCATAGGCTGCTGTTATCACTGGTTTACACTTTTGAAATAAGGTGATCGTTTAACATTATTTTTTGTTGAAGTACAAAACGATCTTCCCTTGTCATACTTAATATTTGTAATCTGCTTTCACAGGTAGAATGAGTGTAGGCTTCATAGGTGCGGGTCAGCTGGCCCACGCTCTGGTGAGGGGGTTCACTGCTGCAGGCAAGTTCAACTCATACTTGACCATGCAAATTTATGTCAGACTCTGTTTCTTGTTTTGATTGATTGCAATCAGTCATTGCATAGATTTTTCAACATTTGTTTGTCTCTGAAGGCGTGATTGCCACCCACAGAATCACTGCCAGTTCCCCAGACACAGACCTCCCCACAGTACAGGGACTGCGGGTGGGTATACAGTTAAGGATGGGTATCAATAGTATTCTATTGATTCAAATTCCCAGTGTTGATTCTGCTCATTGGTTTTTTGGTGGGAGTAATTTGCTAAGCTTGGAAGGCATGCATCACCTTAGCTTTGGCCATTGGAATACCAAAGAAAGTGAAAAACATAAAACAATAATGTAATTTATACAGAAACTGGGTGTGAATCTCACAACCAGCAACAAGGAGACGGTGAACAGGAGTGATGTTCTTTTCCTGGCTGTGAAACCCCACATCATTCCTTTTGTACTGGATGAAATTGGACCAGACATCGAAGATCGTCACCTTATTGTGTCCTGTGCTGCAGGTGTCACCATCAGTTCTATTGAAAAGGCAAGTCCCATGCGTACTGTGTCTCGCCATATTACTGATCTATCAAGGCTGGGTGATGAATGGATAGAGGTGCGATAAGGTGAAACGCTGCCTTTTTATTTATTCAGTTTTGTAGAAGTGCTCTGATGTATATCTTTACCGTGAGGTTCTCTCCACATTTCTGTGGCCTGATATCAGCAGGCCCCTCAGGCAGAACAGTCACAAGCTGTAACATGAAACGCCACTCTGCTGTTCATGCCGTAAACATCTCAGACTCGTGCCTTTTTAGGTGATACGGACAGACAATATTACACAACGCAAAGCAATTACAACAATTCTATCCAGGAGTTTATAAAGATGGATCCATGTCAGACAAATGTGACCATCCCTAGCTAACTTTTGTTTGAAATTTAAGGCTACTCCTCTAATGTTAACCCCTGCAGAAGCTGCAGCAGTATCGCCCGTCTCCAAAGGTGATGCGTTGCATGACCAATACCCCGGTGGTGGTGCGGGAAGGAGCCACGGTGTACGCCACAGGTACCCATGCCGAGGTGGAGGATGGAAAACTCCTGGAGCAGTTGATGGCCAGCGTAGGCTACTGTACTGAGGTGGAAGAGGACCTGATTGATGCCGTTACTGGACTGAGTGGCAGTGGCCCCGCTTATGTGAGTGAATTATATGATGGCCAATGCGTTTTGCAAGCCCGCCTTACCTTACCTTTAAAGTCCTGACAGATTATTCTTTTCCATGTTTCCTCTATTCTATCCTCCTAACAACTATTTGTCATCTCATTGGGTTGTTTGTGTGATAATATTTGTGGCCTGGCAGGCGTTCACAGCTGTCGATGCTCTCTCTGATGGAGGTGTGAAAATGGGCCTGCCCAGGAGACTGGCTGTACGGCTTGCAGCCCAGGCCCTGCTGGTGAAAACATTATCTTTTAAAACGCATGTCTCTATGTTACTAAATCACCATGCTTGCAGTATTGTTCTGACATTAATCTCCCTTTATCTTCCTTCCAAAAAAGGGAGCAGCTCGAATGCTACTGGACTCGGAGCAGCACCCCGGTCAGCTGAAAGACAACGTGTGTTCACCAGGGGGCGCCACCATCCATGCCCTGCACGTCATGGAGAGTGGTGGCTTCCGTAGCCTCCTGATCAATGCTGTAGAGGCCTCCTGTATTAGGACTAGGTAGGTTGACAAGAAAGTTGTACAAACGTATTCGTTGATCATGTCTCATTTGTTCTCTCGGCCATGAGGGTGCATTAGGTATGTTTTGATGTTAATTCTATTACCTACATGTCCGAAGAGAATTTATTATTATTACAACTATTATTATCATGCCATATTTCTACTGATGTCTATCACTCAGGCAGTAGATGGAGCTATATACAAAGAATTTTACATTGGGAATTCTGTTTGTTGTTAACTGGTAATTTATCCTTTATTATACTACTATAAAGGAATGTCTCTGTGCCCCCTCCCCTTCTTTAAAAAGGGAACTTCAGTTCTTGGCTGACCAAGAAAAGATTTCCTCAGCTGCCATAAAGAAGACAACGCTGGACAAAGTGCTACAGCAGCCAGGAGTGGCTGCAACTGGTGTGGGAGTCAGATCTGGTGGGCTCAGCCTCTTCAACAACAACAACAACCCAAGGACCAAGAAGAACTGAGCTTTAATCTCACCGGTGGAGAAATCCCTCCTCGTTTGTCACATGACTGGAAATGCATTACGTTTTGGGGAATAAACCACGGAATACAGATTCAAACGTAAACCAGCATAAAGAATAGTTAAGTGTCAAAAGTCTCATGTTAGAGTGTTGATACTTAGCGCCAAGAAGAAGCTGCATGAGCAACCCTTTTCTACTTTCTGAAATGTATTCCCTTTGTCAGGTTGATTACTGTGGTATGCCTGTATTTTAAATCTTCTGAAGTCTGAATCTTCATAAGTTTGTTTTATGGCCCATCTCATCACAAATTTTCCTGGTCATTTGTTCAACTTTGAGATAGAATGACTGAAAATAATTTTTATGTATAATATCTCAGATTAACGTGACTGTTTATCAAATCCTTAGTCATTTCTCATGACTCCTGGAATTCTTGCTCTAGATAAGTTATGGTTAGAGTTAGATTTACAAGTTAATATCACTGTGCAAGGCAACCCAGGTGTCTGAAGCAATAACCTCCACAATATGGCTTTCTGATAGTGGTATGTCAGTCAAGCAGCCTGCGTATACGCAATTCAGATGTCTGTTGTTGTCCACTACTTGAGTACTGAACACTCTGCTTAAAAATGCTAAATTATATGTTTTATAAAGCTACAAAACTGTATAAATATATTTTTGAAAAACTACTGTTACTGATTAAACGTGGGAAACGGATTGCGGATGTGTTCGTCTGCGCCTACATAGAAACGAGCAAAACAGATCCAGTAAAATAGCGCACAAATAGGTGTCATTATGCAGTTGCAACGTAACGCTGCACAAAAGGAGCGTTTTTGAAAAACGTTTCGCTTCCTCCAACAACTCGACGAGGAAGAGCCTTCATGAATGGAGACACGTGACCCAAACATCATGACGTCTGGCTTCTATTAAAACAAGAGAAAAGGAATCAACAAGGAGAGCACGAGCGGGGCTGTCGGAAGCGTGCGCTTTTCTCTTTTAAAACAATTAAAAGCCTCGTTTTTATTTTTATTTTTTGTGACTAAACGGCGGACGCGAAGGATTTACACGACGATCGTTTCGGGTGAGTCGGACGCGAAATCGATCGGTGTGATATTGTTGTTGTGTGTGTTGTTATGCTGAGTGCGCACGCCTTTGGCTTCGGCGCTGACAGGCGCGAGCCGTCGCGCGCGGTGGTGGTGGGGGGGGGTTCGGCCGTAGCTAGCGCGAGCTTTAGCTTCCTCTATGACACCGCCGTTGCTGAGATAGCGGCTTTTACGCGTGTTTTCACTTCGCTACGGTTCACGTTTGGTCATTTCGTTTAAACTGGGTTTGGTAACGTATCATTCGAAAAGTCGTGTTTTTTCCTCCCCCGGTACAAGGATTTGATCTCGGGACTGTCAAAGATAGTAACGTTATAGCGAGAAGCTGAGGGGGTTGGGGGTTTCCTCGCTTGCTTGTTTTGTAGGCGGGAGTTGTTTG
>OMKK01001267.1:0-10335 GCA_900302305.1 Polymixia japonica | reverse complement strand
CTTGGAGATGTGGGGGATATAAATATACTTTCTCTACTGAGGCACTAGAATAGAAAATCATCCTGCAAAAAGCAGCTTGTTGTTCTGTCAGCTTTGCTGCAGAGGAGTTGATACAGCTCAGATATTCTACCTAGAAGCAAACATTTAGTCGTTAGATAATGTTAAGTAGACAGAAAGATATGACTTGAGGAATGTAGGAAAATGGTAAAATGATACATTATTTAGATCACATAAGAGGCACAAAGGAGAAAGATGTAAATAGAAGACGAAGAGGAAGTAAAAGAAGAAGATTGAAATTAGGACGGTGAGGCTCGCAAGATGAATTGAAAATTCAAGTGAGACCAGTCAAGAACAAGAATTTGCCCAATGATGAAATTAACGCAGGATGACACAGCTTTTTTTTTAAAAATGTTTTATTTTTATAGAGGGTCCACCCACTCTTTTTGCATTTTTTTATTCTTTATTGAGACAGTAGGGAAGGACAGAGGGAAGCAGAGTAGAGGAGGCACAGACAGAAAGCGCTAGGCCATTCGATCCTAGGCCGGCAGGGTGCGTAGGGGTCCAGAGGCGGCAGACCAGCCCCACTCGACTATCTTTGGGCCTGGGATTATATTTTCATAGATGGGCTGTTGTTTATTGATGATGGACTGTCAAGGGACCAGTGAGTGATAGGGAGACCATAAGTGATGGCCAGTACTGTGGATTACAGGCTGCCGAGAAAGACTTTATAAGCCTAATGGTTTGTCCATGTTACTGTTGATAGACTAATTGAGGCCACGTTGTGGAAGGTAGAGTAGGTATATCTTTGTTTAAAGTTGCTGCATATAACATTGTTCTATAGTAGAATTTGCACTTGCAACGTGTCTGGTGATTATGCCTCAGTAATGTATGTGCATGTATTAGCGAGGATGTGGCTGTGTGTTGATATTCATACCATGTACTCACACAGCTGAATGGGTTCCAGTCTGATTCCTACTCAGTCTGTCCTGCAGCATTGTTCTCTCCACGCACGCCTGTCTGTCTTCATTGTACTATTTGACACGACAACAAAAATAAATAAAAACAGAACAGTACAGATTCTGGTCAGTCCCGCGGGTGCATTTGTGGCAATAATCTCTTTCTACATTTCTTCCTAAATGCAAGAAGGGGATTTTTGGGAGTTGCGTGAACAATGCAGCTAATATGTGAGGATTCAAAGATAAAGTTAGATTTTCGCAATGATCCAACTTGGATTGCTGCTCAGTATAGAACAGATATGATTTCTAGAATGATGTTGTACACCAAGATGAGGTGTGACGGCGCGAAGATGACGGTGAGGTGTTTATGTCCAATGCTAGCGTCTTGTGTGCGGCTTGTGGCATTCGTTGCTCGTCCTTGACTTCGTGGCTGATTCAGTCAGCAGTGGTTTTTCAACTCCAAGGCCCATTTCTATTCAATCGTTACTTCTTTCCTCCAGTCCCTCCCCTTCCCTTCATGACCCACCCCACCGCTCTCCTTCTTCCCAGATGCCATTTAGTTTTCCTTGTTTTCTAGCCGCCCCCCCTCCTCCTGACTTCCTATGTTTCTTCACCATCCTTTCCCTCATTTTTCTTTATTTCTCTGTATTTCTGAAAGTTCTTAAGAGGTGCTTACTTGTCATCATGAGTCGAGAACATGATAAAAGTCGGTATACTGTTATCATAACACACACTCATATTGGTCTGTAAACATCATATCATCAAGGCTAATGAAGTATTTATTTGTATTTATCTGGTGGGGACCAGGATTTATTATTATTTGAGTTTCTTTCAAGCTCAGAAATAAAGATATAGCAGATGAATCAGAAACAGCATAATATGCATTTTGATACTGTACTGATGTTTACATTTTTATTGTAGAGTATCATTTAAAAATGTAGGTATAAACTGTATATTGTTATCTGTGTGCAAAAACAGCATTACTATTGTTTTTATTAACCCTCTGGCTTGCCTGACGATTTCACCAACATGACTTACCCTTGGGGTCAATTTGACCCCAGCAATTTAAACATCCAGAAAATTATCATAATCAAAGTTGTTACTCAAGTTTACATATCAGGTACTCTATGTGCATTTGTTGACTACCTATATAGTATTTTAAATTCAACACAGCACCCCAAACACCTTCTTAAACATCCAGAATGCCTATTGGGGACACTTGGGGACAGATCTGGCAGATGCCACCTTTCTTGCCTGCAGTTTCAACCACTGGAGGAGTTGGGGTGTTTGTGTGTGTGGTTAACTACATATTTCAGAGATACACCTTTAAATATTATAGTGACCTTAATGTCAACCTAAACAACCAAAAAAAATGTGTGTAAAACAATTTATAGTTATTATGTGTTTTATACAGTTAAAACAGCCTGGGGTCAAATTGACCCCAAAGGTACACTGATGTTACTATGAAAATTATGATATGTGTACGGGCCAATGAAAAAAATAATCATGTCAATTTTAGGTTTTCCCAGTTGTTCCCATAAAATTAGGAAAAGTCATTAAATGTGAAGCAAAAAAAATGATGTCAACCATAGAGACATCATTTTAATACATTGAATGGGGTCAAATTGACCCCAAGGATAACCGGAGGGTTAAGTTATTAAAGAGTCACAAATAAGGGCAAGTATAGCAAAAAAATATACAGAACAGTAAAAACACTAGTCAGACTGGCCACTAGGTGGCAGGGATGTTTTCTACTTCCTGGTTTGGAACTCTGCACCATCTTGTATTGATAAGCGTTGCCTGGCAACATCTTCCTTAAGAAATGACAGAGTTGCACCAGGCAGCAGCAGCAGGAGATTATGATCTAGTTGAGGAACTTCTGAGGAAAAACAAGTGCAATCCCAATCAGAGAGACATTGATTGGAACTACAAGACGCCTCTTCACTGGGCTGCAGCGAAAGGTAGTTTGGTGTGTGTGTGTGTGTGTGTGTCTGTGTGTGAATTCATGTCAGGTTGCACCTGGTTATGTCTCAAATACTCCTTTTATTAACGATACATTTGGTTCTCAAATGCAGATTCACATTTTGCAGCAATGCCTTTTTTTCCATAGGACATACAGAAACTGTTAGGATCCTCGTAGAGAATGGGGCAAGACCAAGCCTGAGAACTGATTACGGATGGACTCCTGCCCACTTCGCAGCGGAATCGGGGCGACTTGCCGTGTTGCGTTTGCTCCACTCACTCCACGCACCCATAGACAAGGAGGATTGTTCTGGTGACAAACCAGTAAGGATCGCTGAAATATACGGACACGAAGAGGTTGTTCGTTTCCTTCAAAAGTACGAGACAATATGTGAAATAATCTGATTCATCTGTCTAGTGTAATTTTGAAAATGACATTGTAGGGCTTTATAGTTAAAGACCTACTATTGCACAAAATTGTTTTGATTGCATTACTTTCCCTTTTTACTTTAAAGTATGCTACTCAATAACTTATGGGACAAATGAAGATTCTGGTTTTCTTTCTGACTGTTGCAGTGCAGAGACAGAATCCAAGGCCTACCGCAAGATGGCAGCTCATAAGGGCATTCCCATGGATGACAGTGATGAAGAGTGGGCAGAACAGGAAAATGAACAAAACAGGATTTCAAAAAGCAACACGAAGACGGAACTCATCTCCTGAATGATACAGTGAAAAGCTCCTTTTGATACAATGTCAAAAGGGCAACGACTGACTGCCTATAGTGTCTCAGCTGGCATTTATTCTGCAACATCTCAATGGTTTAGGGCAAAATAATAAATGTGCACTACAATGTTGCATTGCATATAATTAATTGCTCATCTTTTGCACGGATCATATTTGTGAATCTGAAAAGTTTATTAGACAATTTAACAGAAAACAGGCTTTCCAGTTGTATCATATACAACATGTCTCAAATCAAAATGGAGGAACAGCACAAATGAAATGATACAACACAGTACACTGAATTTTCATCTACATCTCAAAAACCCAAAAGCACATCAACACAATTATATTGGTTACAAAACAACTGTTACTGCAGACTAAATATAACTTGTAGTGACTCGGTGAGCACAGTTTTGAAGCAATTTTCATGTTTTTCCTTTTGAGTCTAATGGTGAGGTTGAGGTTCCTATGGTTGAGGAAGTCTCGCTCTTAAACGACGTGGACGAGGACTAGGGAGAGGGAAGAAAGTTGTAAGATTAGCTGCCAACATAAGTCGCAGTTTAGCATACAATATAAGATAATGTACATGGTGTACTGTACTCACACGAGTAGTGAGACGCTTCCTCAGTGCATCTCGCACCTGTATTAAATAAAAAGTGTTACTGATTCTAAAACACCTGCATTGTTAATCAAACAATCATGTTTTAAGGCGTGAAGATACTGTACCGTTTTATCCCCAAGACACACGGTCAGCAAAATGAAGAAGCCCTGCAAGTCATATGTCACAGGTTACTGACCCAGTAATACTTGGATATGCTTTGACTTTAGGTTTGAAGATGATCTTTGCTTCGGGAACATACCTGGAATGCATTCAGTAGGACAAAGGTATAATTGATGACAAGGGCAATGGGTCCAAACGCGAGGTCAACCGCCATCACAGCAAATCCAAAGATCCACGTCACCCCGAAGATTGGAGTCAAGATGACGACTGACCTCAAGATGCTCTTGGCAGCTTTGTGTTGCTTTTGAGAAGGGTTCGCAGATGTCTTAGGGTGTTCCAATAGTTTAAAGATTACCACCATCATGCTGAACACATTGACAAAAATAATTATACCAACTGGTATGATAAATGTATGAATTGACCCTTTCAGGAGTCCATCATAAGTCAGCCAACAGCCCTTAGTAGTATAGTATGGCCCTTCTGCACCGCTGCCATAGGAAATGAACGTCACCGTAACAATGAATAAAGGAAAAGCATAGCCCATGAAATAGGAGGCTACCAGGTATTTCGTTTTGCTCAGGTCGTGGAAAACATAGACAGTTTGACGAAGAAGAACCGCGCTAAGGCACAACATCCAAAAAAACATAGATAGATAAAAGAAATGCTTCAACACAACAAAAACCTGACACCAATTTGCGCTAAAGTTCTCGGGAAAAGAAGATGCCAAAAAAACGCAATCCGCAAACAGTAAAGACAGTGAAATGTTTATGTGGGCGGTATGGCGTATATATAAGCTGCTTGACTTGACAACGGCACTCCAGACTAGCAGTTCTGTTACCAGGCATACAACCAGGGAAATGACTGAGACAACCAGTCCGGCCATGGTTATCTCACTCGCGAACGCCACATCCTGTGGATCATTTGGCACGAGAATAGCAAACGAAGACAAATGGGAACATCTACAGCGGCCTTCGTTATTAGGACCACCCCACTCGCAACCATCGGTTGACCATTCTCTGTTAATTTTATCCCACGAAACACAGTCCATCTTGTGGTGGCGAGGTCTTTTGTCAATTAACTTGAAGTCTATTTGAATAGAATTTAATTGGATGGGATGACCGGGATCTTCAGTGTCAATAGTTGTCGATACTACAATGCTATTTGGCCGAGTGGGTTTGTCGTGGGGCAAATAATTGGCCAGGTTTTTAAAGCCGGTTGTTTTCACCATGCCAGCATCTGAGCTTTCCACAGAGACAGTGACATTGAACACTGTATTTTTACAATGTGGTTCCTGGGTCTGACTACTACATGTCTTAACGTCTAAATATGATGTACTCTTGGTGACTGCTTTTGTTATATTTATTCGACTAATCATTTGCTCAACTGAATTCAAATATTTTTCAGCTATTGACTCGTTGGATTCTCTGTCATCTTCGTCTGTCCACACTCTTTCAAAACTGTCATTCAGGATATTGCTGGATGATTCCATGACATTCTAGAAGGAGATGGGGGGGTGAAAATTAATGAAATGCAATTGGTATAAGTAATACAAGTAAGATTACCTGGCGCTAGCTGGTACTCACATCCAATATTGACTCTTTAAAGGTGTGGTTTAGTTTCTGCATGTTGAAGATTATTGTAACGGATGCATTCACGTTAGCATAAGTGTTGATACGCTCCGTGTCATTAGTGGCAACCGTAAGACGAGAAAATAGGACTTCAGCATGTCCATCTACAGTTCCAAGGCCTTTGTCGACAATCTGTAATAAAAGTGAGAATTTATTTAAAATCCTAAAATGAATCTCTTCATTTAAGACCTCAGATTCAACGGTACACTTGATTGCCAAACAGCATTTATCCATCCATTTTCTGAACCACTTAGTCCTGGAGCCTATCCCAGCATACACTGGGCACAAGGCAGGGAGTCACACTCCGGAATGGGAATCCAATCCAATCCAGGGCTGACACACATGGGCAAATTATTAGTCACCAATTCACCTAACATGTCTTTGGATTGTGGAAGGAGAACATGCAAACTCCACTTAGAAAAGCCCCAGTTGGGTTTGAACCCACAACCTTCTTGTTGTGAGGTGACAGTGCTAACCATTACACCACTGTACCCCAAACAGAGCTTAGTTTGAGGGAGGGAGGGGATCATAACCTGAATTTGAAGACTGAGTGTACAAATCCCAAGTAAGGACACAGGTTATGTGCTAGTCTTTAGAAAGTAACATAAATACTTCTAATTTTGTGCTATTCATAATTTTATCAGAAGGTGTCACGTTTTCAAATGGTTAATATCTCTCTTTTTTTAACAAACCGCAGTTAATAATGATTAAAAAATGTCCGCCAACAAAGGTTTTGCCTACTTCTGTATCTTCTAGGATGCTGTGTAGGTCCTGGTTCACGCATTGTGATACTTCCTTTGTCCATGCTGCATTTGTTGTACAATGCCTGAATCTAGATCCAATACTCCCCTCACATCCCTGCCTGCCAGTGAAGCCAGCCTTTGTGTCTGTAAACCCACCTTCAGCGGCACAAAAAGGACTGTGCTCTGTTTTGAAAAGGATAAGCTTCATGTTATGTACAGCAAATTAAAAATTAACTGACGCCTTGATTTATTATTAATTAATCTAATTGGGGCAACAAATATGTGTCCATAGTTGACTTGAGGACAGAGAGAAAAACAATCCATAAGGCATACATTTTCTGAGAATGGTGTCATACAATACAGGATTGTTTCTCATTGTGAACGTAATGTGAACATTGTATAATTGAACACTATAAAATAATACTGAAACATACTGTAAATGACATTGACTTTGAGTGTAGCGGCTCTGTTTTGGCCCCTCCTGTTGATCAAAGTGCACGTCGCTGTCGTTGGGTTTTCCTGATGTTGCTTGAGACAGCCAGTAGTAGTATCCAATTCATAAACTGTCATATTCTCAGAAGTATCTGTAGGATTAAGATGATTTTGTCATGTAGATCAGAGACAAAGTTTGCGCTACAGTTAATACCACTGAATGGACAATCAAATGAAATGCATTCTCACCGGGCAACGGGAAGATACGACACCAGAAACGTACTTACTATAAACTCGCTTTACATTTTCTTCCGTTTGGTTGCCTTCAATATTCCATTCCACGTTATAATTCTCCGGGCTGTTCTTTATCTCACATTTGACTTTAACAGCTACTTTCTCGGTTGAATCCTCTTCGCAGCGTGGGAACTGGGGGTCACTGGTGATGACAATTTGTGGCAGGAGGGCTACATCTAATTTTACACTGGCTGTGTGAGTTATGGCCACAACAGAGGAAATTGGTCTGAAGGTGCATGTAAACACCCCTAAAATGAAATAGGGTCAAGAGTTACGGTTACTATGAACACAACATAGCATACAGTAATAGATTTATCTAGATCCATTTAATTATTATTTATGATTTGCAAAGATCTGCATTTGTTAGTCTATATGGCTTCATGGTTGTAGCTTACATAAAATCCCCCATTAAAATAAATGCAAAATGAGCCTAGATATCCACCCTATATGTACAGCAGGGGCAGTTTAGTGATCAGAGAGATCGCCCCGTGACGAGATGGTCACAGGAACGATCCCCGCAATAGCCACTGACCAAAATATCAAAATTATCAATTGCTTTGCTATAATGATATTTACGTCTCAGTTGGCTGGGATCGTTAGTCTAGTCTAATCTAATCCTGTGCAGGGATCGTTAGTCTGTAGTTAATCCTGTTGGACAATCGCACATCCCAAGATAGCCCAAAACATGTCCTTTTCAAAACGGTAATGCTCATCCTTGCAATGCTGCATGTCTGTACATAGATATTAACAGTTACTAGAATATATCTCAAGACATGCCTATCTTATTTTGATGCTAACTTAGCCATTCTCCCGGTGCATGAATACCAGCAGCCAACAAAGATAAACAAGGAAGTGATGACGCAACGATGATACCATCATGACCAAGCAATTGATGAAATTCTGGTCTGAGCCGATCAATGGAAAAGATAGTGAAATGACCTCTAGGTCAAAAATGGACAGAATTATCCTTTAAGTCAACAAGACGCTCTGGATAAGGGCATAAATTAAATATCTAAAATGTAGATAAAGATGCAGAAAAACATACCTGCCCATAGTTCTGATGCTTTGTAGAGATTAATCATAGCACTCCTACTTGTTGATGTCAGTTCACTCTCAGTGCCTGTAGCTATGTCATAGAGTTTGTTCATTTTTGTCAGATGCCATAATGAATCCAGCCTCATGTCCTCTTCTACCGAGCAGGTGATGGTGTTTGCACTGCCATAACGCACAGGATTATCTAGCTTGCTTATAGTGACAAGACCTGTTGGTGCAAAGTATAAACTACATTATTTCCCTGGAAAAGTGTGTGTGCATGTGTGACAGTTTTTGTAGTTTTAGACGTCTATAGTTTATCTCGCAGTCCCTCCCTATCTTTATTCTAACGCATGGAATAGACTTCTGATGCTGCGTTCCATGCATGTCGGAAATTCCCACTTTTTACTTAATACAGTGGAATGACCGTTTAAGATACGGGCATTACTTTAAACGTGTTTACAATCTTTAGAATAGATCTAAGTTCGACTGTCAGTATTGAATAACTTTACATTCTTTAAAATACCTACATGGTAATTGGTTAAACATAAATTTGAAATGTTAAATTGCACATATGGTTGCTAACATTTTATGCTAACTAGCTAGCTAACGTAACTAGCCAATGAAACATCAGCTTCTTGTAGGCCGCTGGAATACACAGAGGTTGTAATTCCCATGATCCCACCTGAGAATTCCCAACTTTCCGACATGACTGGAATGCAACATGAATGCCACTGACCATGTATTGGTGTAATTGTAATGTGCCCTGCCAATGATATGTACTGATTTAGCGAAAATCCAAATGAAAAATAAAAAATGGAGAACTGTCGATGGTTTGCATTTTCTGCAATGTCTAAATATACAGTTCATATGACCTTTGTCTGTGCTCTTCAAGGTTAATCTCAACTATTCTGTTGCTGTTGTCTAACAGGAGAGGACACTAACAAAATTGCTATGCAATGTAATTACAGTTACCTGCAGTCTCCAGCGAGAATGTTGCATTCATTAGTTTGCTCAATTCTTTTGTTTTTAGATCCAAATCACTTGTAGTCAGTCTGTCGTTGATATGCATCTCAAAATTTGCAATGACACTGCCAGGGCTTCAGTGAATTCAGAAACAGGATTTCAGTTACACATTCAAAACACTTGTCAGTTAAACAACTGGAAATTGTGTATTTGGTGAATAAACTGGAGTACCTAAACTTTGTAATAACGAGACGCTCAAAGGCCTTCAAAGTGCTGTACACTGGTTTCATCTGAAAGAACATATTACATTGAAATATTAAGGTTGGACACTGAACACTCAACAATAACATGGCACAACGAGTTAATAAAAAGTAAGTTCTGTTTGAGTTGTTCATAGGAGCCTATCTCTTGATTCTGGTATACAAATGAAATAGATACTGTAAACGTGTAATGTATTAATGATGCTAAGGTTTTTCAATCAAGTCTTAACTGTTGATATTAGTCTTGCAGAAGGATCTATTGCACCTCACACCTACCTTCAATATTAACGCTTTACTATACTCTAAATATCTAGGTGAATTTGAGTCTCCCAGGCTATCATAATACTTCTCTCCAACCTGTAAGACTGATCCAGTGACAGTAACTATAAAAGAAAAGGATGTATGTTAGCTTTATTATTCAGTCAGCATGAATGCCTGAAGGCATATACAAGCACACACACACACACACACACATGCACAGGAAGTAAAGGTAGCCTGTTACCTCTAGTCTCGGGATGACACACTGACAGGGATTCGTGGGGGAAACTACACTCGTTGTTGATTTTCTGACAACACCGGGGTTGAGACTCGCAAACATGCTGGCTCCAAACGTACTT
>OMKK01001264.1:10524-37188 GCA_900302305.1 Polymixia japonica | reverse complement strand
CAAAAATGCATTTATATATTTATATCAGCATGTTTGTTTAGCAGCACATGCATTCGTCATTGGATGGCTGGAAATGAGTCATGACTGGCTGTCCAGTGAGCCAAGTGGGTAAACAGGAGGGGAGTCATCCATCTAATAGCTGTTAGTCCTGAGGCCAAAATGTTGTGTGCTTCCCTCTCAGCTTTCCTCTGGAAATATGAAATGGTGCTGGGGTGGTTTTTCCACCATAAGACTGGGGTTTATGGATGCTCATGCACATTTAGCATTTTAAAAAGGGAAAGGCAAGCCTAAAACATAATTTATATGCATTTATCCTATGATAATGATGACAGGCAACTCAATGAATATATGTAATTATGGAAAACTTTCTCCTTAAGCCAAGCCTAATCTAGCCTATAATGTCCTCAAGTGACACTCTCTGGACTTGCTGCATTGACAGTGAATGTGAAGCCGACAGCACAATGAATTCAGTCTCCTATCCAACGTCAATAGGTCCATGGAATAGGTCCATGAAGCGTTGTTCTGTAACATCACAAGCTATAGTTTTTTGCTGGCGTCTAGTTTTTGCAGGGACGTGTTCATGGACACATGATCTTTGATTTAACTGAAATAGACTGTTGGAATATCCTAGGTGAATTGTTTTAGGGTGGAATTTTCAAGAGCATTTAAATGCCCAGGATGGCTTTAAAACAACAGTAACATACAAAGCAGGGAAAACTCTGGTCAGGCTTCATGCCTTAGAAGGGCAGGGATTCTCCCTTCGGCACAGTCTATAACAAACAAAAAAAAAGAAAAAAAAAAGAAAAAGGAAAAAGGAATCTTGTCCTGATGTTGACTCTGGAATTCCAGTCGCCTCAAATGAAGGCTTTAATTTTCTGGGAGCACATCTTTCCCAAAATGATCAGGCAGGGTGAGCCAAAGACGGTCTCCGGCCAGCCATGCGGCAGCTGTACCCCCGGACACACACACCCAGTCGCAGCCTCACCTGGAGTCCTCCTTTTCATCTTTCTCTTCCTCGTCTTTCTTCTCCTCGTCCTCTTTTTTCTCAACCTTCTCGGATTTTTCCTCTTCGTTCTTGTCGTCCGACTTGTCTTCTTGTGAGGGGCGCGTTATTTGCTGGAAAACAACAATGCAAAAGGGCAAAACGTTCAGATGTTTCTAGCTGGTACATTCCTAAAGAAGTGCAAAGCTGTAGCTGAGTTAAAGTTGTCATTTGGGAGTTTGATACGTTTCACCAAAAGAGAATACTATGCATCCATTACTCATCTATTGCATCGATGTTTTACTTCAGATGCAACAAGGCTGCATCCTGATATTGATGTTCCAAGCGCTTCTCCATTCAGTCCACATATCAATCAGCAACCATTTTCACAGTTTTTACAGTCCCTGCACCTGCCACTAGAGTCCAGAGGGCCAACTGCACTGTTCACAACTCAAGATGGGACAGTTTGGCCTGCTTAATCTTTGTCGTATAAACAACACAGACCCTTTCAGATGAAAGTAGGAAATGCAATACTGTACTGTTGAGCTGACCTTAAGTTATCCCATATTCTCAAGGCAGCACATTAAGCTGCGAACCAACAAGACAAGAGACAAAAAGTTGAGAGAGGAGATAAGTAAGGGCCTAGTCATGCCCCCTGCGCAGATAAGATTATGGCTATGGCATCCTTTGATGATCTTCACATCAAGAGGGCACCCAGAGAAACAGGACACACCCATACAAATGGACAATCCTGACGATCTCTGAAATAAAACGGTGGGGAGGTTGTATAATGTGCCTCGATAACAAAATGAGGAAAATCCTAGTGTGTCCAGGTCCCGTACCTCAATACAGCCCCATAGAGAGTATACTTAAAATACTGGACCATGGCATTCATTATGATGCTAGCCTGCGATGGCAAAGAGGTATTAACTCTGCAGTACAGTAATAAAGGCAGCAAATGGGCGTAATAAATCAAAAAGGTTACAGCTATATTTTAGACAGATATCACTGCACCCACAAGTAGAACAAAAACAACGTCTTTCTAAAGAGAATCTTGAAAACAGGTCCGACAGAGTGATTGAGGACAGAGCAACATTCTTTATCATCACTGCTGGCCCGGCACACCACAGAATCCCTCCCCCTGCCTGTTCCATGAAAGCGCTGTGCTGGAACAAGTCTGGCTATGCCAAGCCAAACATCCCATGCTGGTACCAGATGGGGCCAAGGAATGTGCTTAACTCAATGGTAAAGGCAGAAGAGAGGAACTGAGGCGAAGGCAGGGGAGACAGTGAGACAATTAAAAAAAATAAAAATAAATAATAATAAAAATAAAAACAGGGGCAGGGTTGAGGTTGTTCGCAGTTAGGAGTCTGTTCTACGACTATGTGGCTCTGCAAACGAGGTATCCGGCTGCCTTGGTAAAGTCTGATACAGACTTGCCCGACAGTTTACGAGATTGAGTTGGTAAGCAACTGTCTGCAGCAGTTTGAGCCTAGTCAGCCTTTATGTGGTAGTTATTAGTATTAGTAGTATTAGTATTAGTATTAGTTTGTTAAGTCTATGTCGCCTGACTTGCAGAATTACTGCCTGCTCTAGCCCATGCTAGTCAGCCATGTGACAGATCTGAAATTTGAGAGTGGAGCTGTATGGTTATAAAAATCAAATCTGTTGACAGAAAGCTGCATGTGATACCGAGTCAAGTTTTCCTCTTATATTCCTTCAAATTAGGCTGTAAAATTCACAACTTTCCCCTTAAATTTTTCCCTCAAATCAATTTGAGCTACAGTGTAATGTCTGGTAAATTAAATTTAATCTGCTATTTAAGTCAGTGCTGCCAGTTGCTTACTTGAGGAATGGGTAGCTTACACGGCATCTTGATTTGCACCGTGCTTTTTACAGTTGTCATAATGTTCATGCCGATTGAGAGCTCATCCTGTTTTTAAAATCGTTGGACTGAGGTGTGGTCAGAAGACCACGGCAGACTAGGACATTCTCTGACTCATTCCTTGTCTTGTGGAGTCTGCACACCGTGTTTTTGGCACAAGAGAAACCAGAGAGACCACTTGGCAGAGAGGCCCGCTTAGCTCTACAACAGACTTCATCTCACCATACATGTCCTTCAGTGAGGTGCTGTTCTGGTTGGGTCGGGGAGCACCCGTGTTTACTTTGGAGGCTGCCGGGGAGCCATGGCATTCCTGCCTCCGCTTCCCCATACAGCTCGCAGAACCTCCACACAGATGTTCTCCAAAAGTCAATGAGGCCCTGTGGTTCTGTGGTATTTTATGATGAAGCACTTTCCTGAACTGGCGTGAATATTTTGAGAGTTTTAATTCTCCCTACACACACACACACACACACTTTTGCTGATTCACAAGGTTTGTTTGATTTAGGAAACGACAAAGCCACAAGTTGAATCTTCCCTTTCCTACCACAGAGCCATGGGCCTACCAGAGGAACATCTCACTCTCTTGTTCAAGCTGCTCCCCAGAAGACAAGGGAAATGATTAACTCTTTAAAAGACTCAACTATTAATGTGTCCATCTGTGCAATTCAGCTTAGTTAAACTATCATTATCCAATAATATAGTCATTTGGGAGAGGCCTGCTTAAAATCTTGAAAAAAGGGAATTATCTCAAAAGAGGAACTGTGATCTCAGGACAAACTAGGAACTGAACTCTACAGCAAATATTTATAGCAACATTTTCCAGTATATTTTATAACCTATAGCACCTTCAATACAATTTTGAAAAAAACAAACAAAAAAAACAATCTGGTCGACAGCAAAATTTACTCCAGGCTTAACATAGTGAAAGATACTTCACTGTCACCTGCATAAATAAGTAGAAACTATCTAAAAAAAAAAAAAAAAAAGCTGTTAGCCAAGGTAAAGCAGAAGACGGGGGTAAAAATTGGGCTACAGTAGCTTGCAGAGTTGTCTGAAAGCGTGTGACACCAGGTTTACCAGCTGCATTCCATTATAAAAGAGCCAAAAGAAATGGCAAAGAGAGCAGCTGCCATCTCTTAAGATACACAATGCAAACTATTAATTGATTGGTTGGTATTGGCAAACAAAACACCATTTTAGTCATCAATCAATCACAGTACTCCAGTGGCCTCCTCTCGGTAAACTCCGCTATCCTAGGTCCTCCTGACATGATTGTGGAGGTTTAGAAAATGTACCCACTCCAGGATCCATTAGAAATATATCAGAGAAGACCATAGCAGCATGCAAATACTGAGGTGGACATTGACGTTTTAAAGCTGCAAAATTTGCCTTACTAGGAAAAAGTAATTCCTAATTTTTTCTTTATCATGTATGCCATTTATGTAAAAGTATTTCAGACAAGCCACCAGTAATAGTATCCTGGCGCTGTGTGGAGTTATTTACTTACAAATCAAGTTGCATATAAAAAAATCTGTAGTCTCGTCATTTCCTGTCAGTATAGTGGACTGTTACTGATGTAATTTTTAAATAAATAAATAGGTAATCCTTGAAGGCCTGTTCAACAGGCAATAAGATGCAGTATGCATTGTAGCCACCCCGGTTACATTAATTTGAACAATAAAAATATGCATTTCTTAAATCACTAAAATAAAGATCAGTTGAGACTAGACTGAAACTACCTCCTTGATCTTGGGTACAAAGGTTAAACGAAGACAAAGCATTAAAAAAACAACTCCATGAACCATAACAACGTACCCTATCAGCCATAACAGTATGTCAAAAAGCCAGGTGGACTTGTTAACGTTCCTGATTTTATCTACATACGCAGCAGAAAAACCCCCACAAAGTCTACTGAAAAAGCTCTTACATCAATAACAGCAAAGGATCAAACGGAGAGAGAAATATTATGAAATTTAATTTTTATATTGAAGTTGGGCTTTAGGTGCAGCAGAAGACATTTTAAATGAGCTACTGAGTGATATGGGACACGTGGACGTTTCTTTTTACTTTATTTTTTGCTTATTTTGTCAGGAATTCACAAGTATGAGTGACCGCTGAACACTGCCAAGGAAAGAAAAAAAGGGAGTTCATAAGTAGCTCACTCTTTGTACAGAGCCAATGTACTGGTTGCAAATCCAGTGGGAGGTGTGACTTCTTTAGGCTTGCGCAGGACTGACCTGTCATGCTAGGGTAGTGCTTGATTTAGTGCTATGGCTTTTTCTCTCAACTGTCCAACAGCTGAGTCAGGATATTTACTGTACGTCAGAAGTATGGAAAAACACACACAGCTGACTCCTTAATCTTTACTGTTTGAAGCAAACTTTACCTCCGTCAGTTTGAACAGTCAATCTCCAGTTTCCCACCGCATGGTAACTGGACTCAATACTGGACTCGGATTTAGTTAGCTATTAAAAGTTGCATAGATGTCTGCTTTTGGAAGAGCATTTGTCAGTTTTTAAGTGAACATTACACTTGACCCAGTTAGTATTAATGCATATCTACCCCAGGCAGATTACTTCTATGTCAAACGGAGATAAATACTCCAACATCTTCTACAGTAACTCAATAATTAACTACCTGGAAAGCTCCAAGTACATATATATATATATAAGTAACTGGTTATCAGAGGAAGTGAGCAAGACAGGGCGAAAGAGAAAGGGAGCACACTACGAATAAAAGACAGCAGCGCTAAAAAACGGAGTGTGATAACAGGATAAACTAAACAGAAAGGCAGCAGTTTCAAAGCCAGTAACATACCTCCGAGCTCATTTGTTGGTCATAAAAAAGCATTTGCTCCGCCGCGAGCCACAGCTTACTGGCATTGCAGATGTGAGTTTAGCCTCCAGTACTTCCATAGCGGTGGTAACAGTAGCAGAAGAGAGGCAGGAGAGCACCATAGCAGAGCTCCTTAGAAGGGCTGCTTGGCCACGGCACTGCCGTACATATTCCGGGAAAGTGTGTCATCAGGCCGCTTAAGCCGCCCAAAGAATTGTCCATCTCACATGCACGCACTAATCTATGCGGGGTCACTCAAGGTAATCCCTGCCGCGCACTCCTCTTTGATTGGCACTCACAGCAGCACAGCGAGTTTTTTGGGCCTGTCAGATGGCTGGGCCGTACCACTCGGCTCTCGCAGAGAGGGGTGTCTCTCTCTCTCTTTCTCTCTCTTACTCACTCTCAGAAGAAAAGAGTAAAAAGGAAATGTTACGAAAAAAACAGCAAACACTCAGCAGATAAGTGCTGCCAATGCTGACTCTGTCTCACCAAGGGATTTTTCTCCCCCCTCTGCCTCTACTTCACTTGGCCTCCCTGCATTCCACTGCTCTTACTTATGCCCACTCTGTCCTTCTCCCTCTCTTCCTAATGACTCACTTTACTTACTCTAGAGCATGTGGGGAATGGCAGTCAGTAACTCACACCAGTAGCTTGACTGGAACACCACCACATCCTGATGGCCTGTTTTTCTCCAAGTGACAAGGGCAATTTCACTCCATTTGCAATGGCAACAGCAAGGTTTGCAACGAGCACCGAAGTCATTCAAGCCTCATCATCTATTGGGATGGGATGGGCAGTAACCATTCGTTGTCATACCACGTAAGAGAGCGACTATGTCCTCTCTTATCTTATTGGGATCAACCGGCTGACAGTTTAACAACAAAGCAAAACTTGTGATCTGTTCCCCAACTCTCAGACAAAGGCCCTTTTTGTTGATAAGAAAAATGATCCGGGGGCTATTTGAATGGACAGAAACACTGCCAAATCATCTTGTTTCATCTCATTCTGGCTACGCACATCCAGCGCAGGAAGCACTGAATGACCTAAAATACACTGTGACTGCAGGCAGCAAATAAACAAACAAATCAAGTAAATAGTGTAAGCTCACATGCAACCAATACAGAGACGCATTTTTTTCGATGCTTCTCCTCTACTGGCAGGTTTATTCTGTTAACAGTGATAGAATTAAGGAGGGTGACTGGAGGGGAATCCCCCAGGAGGGGAATCTACACATTCCCTTTGCCCATCCTATGTAAACAACCATGGAAGAAAAGCCTTATTCTTGTACTAGAAACAAAGATGACCCTCATCCCCACCCACTACTACAACCAACACCACTCGACACAGTGACACAGTGTATGGTCTGCCCATTGTGTTAATCTGGGGATATACTCCATGCAGAAATAGACTGTCCTGTACAGCGACCTTGACATCAAAGAGGTGGGGAAAAAGCCCTTGGGTGAGGAACATCCACACGGCACACGTCTACTGGGAAAAAACATCCTAGTAATGTTGGACTGGATGAAATCTGGATGAAATCAACTGCAGTTCAAATATGGTTCTAACATTAACATGAAATACCAAGTTGGCATGTTTTGTGGAAAATTTCGCAATATTTTTATGTTTGAATAACTGTGTTTTTCGCCAAGTTCACAAAAGAGATGTCAAGCGGTATATGTCACGTAATGTCAGTGCAAACAAATACATGCATACTAAGTACGGGTGTAGCGGTATGTGTATTCGTCCCAAACCGTCACGGTATTGACGTTACGGTTCAGTGCATGTAGTCGTACGGAGAATACGCGGTACAAAGATTGATGAATGTAATATGGAACCAAATTTCACAAGCACAAGTTCCACCCGGAAGCCTTAAGCTGTAAACCGTTAGCAAGTTAGCAACATGTCATGCTAAGCTTAGCTCAAGCTGATTGGCGTCTGTCACACACTGTTTACATTTTACTGCTTAGTACACTACAGGCTGTACCAACCATTCGGCGCATTGCTGCAATAAATACAAATACAAGTAAAAGGGGGAGCTGCGGTTTTCTGGGTTTTTCAAGGGTTTATGATCTACATGGACATACATATGTATGGACATACATATAAACCCTTGAATATAAAATATAAAATTAATTGAAATCGATTGAGAAATGTAAATGTTATAGTGCATTTTATCCAGCTCCCCCGTTTACTTGTATTTGTTAACAGGCCAGTCTTGTCCAATATGGCGGCGACGTCGACATACAATCCAAAGGCCAAACAATCATTAAAAAGATAAACCGACAAATTTGTGACCAAAGCCATTTTTCAGTTAACAAAAACAAAAACAAAAAAGGAGATTTATGAAAATAGAAAAAGAAAAAAAAAGAAAAGAAAAATTCGCAGGGCCCTAAGAGCGTATCCCTCACACGTACACGTGCACACAAACACACCCCCCTTGTGTAGACACTGGGAGGCTTTCCAACATCGGCTGCTTTTTGAGTTCCACCTTGTCCTGGCATGGCATCACCTCTGTTCACCCCGTTCCACTAGGAGGACCAGGGCATACCACACCTATGGAACCTTAAACCATTATTATCAAATCCAGTCAAAAGCACTCAATGTCTACAAATGTCATTCTGTTAATTTGTCTGAAAATTAATGAAAAGATGATTCTTATAAGCATGCATTGTCATAAATTAAACGGTAAACAAGCTTATATTTGAGCCAACTTCCACGTTTTCCTGATGGAAAAAGTGGTCACGAGATCTCTTTAAAAGTGAATAATTTCACTGAATCTGGCCTAAAACCACAGGGTTTTTTGCTTAACTTATCACGACTTCTAGGAATGTCACAGCCACATTTCTTTGAGACACTTTTATTACATCTCTGCTTCATTGGACAGTACCGTAGAGAATTAGAGGAAAAGAGGGGGATGCCAGAAGGATTTATCTACTCTACTTTCAACATTTTCACTAGCCAAAACAGCCCTTTCTGCTACTCCCACATCACCAACGCCACTGGTGCAGAGTAGCAGGCCGCCTGCGTGCTGTTGTTCAGCTGTACTGCGGTGTACTAGAATACACATTTTATTTCAACAGCTGGAGAAAAAGCAGCCAACACATGCGACAAACAGAGCCATTATACCCAGTATCCTTAAATTAATTTCCCACAATTGATGATTAAATGAACCATATATTATGAGTGAAAGAGGATGTGAAATATGCACTGAATCTTATTGAAGATTATAAAACAAATTTGGTTTGCTCTCTATATGCAATTAGAACCGTTATAAATCCTATGGTCTGAAATAACTTACTGAAATAACTTTGAAATAAATTACTGAAATAACTTAAAGCAAACACAGCCAATGCAACTTTAAATCTTTAACAGGATTAACAATTCATCCAATGCAAGTGGAAGATGAACTTGTTCTTAATACAAAATGAAGCAGCATCTTATCAAAGTCAGTAAAGCTAAACTTCAGTACTGAAAGCAAGGCAACTGCAGTTGCAGGTCTGCGTCAACATATTTCTGCAATTTCGGAAGTGAAATCCACAGGACGACGAGGAGAGTTTTTAGAGAGGCTGACCATTGTTTTCTCTCCCTCTCTCGACCTTCGGCCCTGGAAGACAACAGGGAGCCTCTTGATTATGCCAACCAGGTAAAACTGGCTACTCCGTTATGGTCTTTTTATAATTCAGCCATCCACCTTGAGCTAGTTCTTACCTACCCTGTGCCCTCAGACAGCGTACACCTCAAGAGCCCCTGTGGTTCTGAGGAGTGGTCGGGGTTTCCACTGTGGTGCAGAGGTGAAAAGAGTTGGAAGAGGAGGAGGAGGAGGAAGAGGAAGAGGAGGAGGCTTGAACCACCAGCCAAAAAAAGCTTTGCACACTAGAGGGCTTTCTGCTACACAGCTCAAGATCTATTGATTACACACCAATGTGTTGCCAGTGATATCTGAATGATACATGAAGTCAAAACAGAAGGCTCAAGTATTCCTCTCAGGGGATTTTTTTATTCACTTGGAGAGCTTAATGCACTAAACTGCCACGTGCTTTCCATTCCCAGAACTCCCACATCCTGTTAACAAGAACACGAGCCCCTATTCCAAATAAATATTCAATCAAAGATCTCCAGTTTACCTGGTTCCTTCCTCTCCGCCTTCCATAATTGCGTCTCACCAGGGTCTTGTAGTTCTGGTTCTTCTTGGTCAAGTAGTAGTACAGGACACAGTCGGACACACACTGAAACAAAAGAGGAGATGACATTGGAAATATGAGCACATGCTGATCCAATTGGAGAAAACAAATGCAAACCATGTGCTTTTGGGTGGGCTCTCTCACCCACATTAAAGGGCAATGACACTCAGTTTAAGAGTTGGTACAGGTCGCTGCTATGGACTAGGAGTGTGGCAAATTCATATTTCTGGACTTGAATAACTGTCTCCCTTTGCCAGAAACCAGAGCTGCTCCACAGACAATCAATGGGAGACTTACTGTGTGGATCCAAAGTCTTGATGTTTATTCTTAAATTATTTCTTAATACCATTAACAGATCTCAGACAGAACAATAATAAGGATTCTCTGGTGATAAAGCAAAACTGTCTAACAGTCACATGTCCAAAATTTCTAAAAAGATTTTCTGTGGAGCGGATCCACATTTTCCATCTTGATGCAGTTAAAGAGTCAAGACTTGGTTCTGAGGTTTCTGGCGTTGGGAAAGTTGCTTGTGTTAACAAATATTGATTGGACAGTTGAAACAATACAAAGAGAATTCATTGTATTTGAATGTCTTGAATTTTACCTCCGGTTATGGGGATGTGGTCAAAGGCCTTTTTCTTTTTACTGTTGTTCATACAAGGGTAACATACAAGCAGCAACTCACCTTTCTCTCTAGATAGGAAGCAATGAGGCCAAAGTTTTTGGGGTGTTGGACAAACCTGAAAATAAGAGAGGACATTTTAGAGTAACTCAAGCAACCTTGATAAACAATATTTGCATCCAACTGTACTGTTATTCTCTGCAGGAACGTATTATGTTAGACTTGAATACATGCCAAGGCAGCTTGATTTATTGTGGGGGGGGGGGATTTTAAATCAACACAATGGCTAATTTTTAACCCCCTATTGGCTAGCCATGTGGGGTCTGAAAGTTTGTAAACACACAACTTCCATTGCCCTCTTGCCCTGTTTGGTCTAAAACAGCTTCACAAATATACACATTCTTACATAGTAGCACTTCATCTTAACTTGAAAGACCTTTAATCATGCCAAAAGTAGTTCCCTGAACACACAAGATGTTCATAGATTCTAAACTATTGACTTGGAGGGCCAAACTACCATCCAATCTTCCTCTGTAACAAGCAATTACAACAATAACTACTTACTTCTCCTTAAAGATCTCCTTCTCGTGTTCAGTCCAAACGTTCATGAACTGCCGGGATTTGTACACCTTCATCGGGTCATCCATCAGGCCGTTCATGTTGATGAACTTCACTCTCCGCTGCTCCGAGTCATACATCATGGGAGGGATGACGGACAGCTGTCTCATCTGTTTCTCGTTGTTCTGTGGGAACCATAAAGGGAGACGTATCCTTGGTGAGTTTACACCTAACATACAAATTATTCTGAAGCTACTATACCTCAGGCAACTGAACAAAGTATTTAGTCTCACATCAAGTCGGCTGTCATGGAAACGCAAGTATCAGTCAGGGTGTCTCTGTATATTAGTTCACAATGGGGATTTTTTTAATTGAGAAATGTCGCAGAGATGACATCAATGAGAACCTTGAAAGCGTCTTATTTTCAGGCTGTTGTCATTTTCGTTTTTGGTTTCACTTCTCGGCAGTGCAAATACGGGAACTTTGGCTAAAATAGACTTAAGTCACTCCTCCTGATAGTACCCACCTCCTGTTCAGAAAGGCCATCAATAATTTCAGAGATCTCATGCTCACTTCTTGCAATGGTTGCAGAAAGGCCAGTTCCTCTTTGGCCAACCCTGAGGAAAACAATTGAAAAATTAAGGGGTTGTGGAGGATATCAGTGAAAAATGTCCATTATAAGTTTCAAAATATTTTCTTTCAATTTGAAAAGAAAAAAAAAAGTCTCATTTTTTAAATAAAGACCAATGGGGACATGCCAATAATTGCATGAAACTTTTAGAAGTTTGGTAGCCAGAATAGTTCACCAATGGAGCTTTACCATAATATGCACTGAAGACTTTTTTCCCCATGCTAGACCAACTTTTTTTTCCATGCTAGACTTCCTACCAGAATGCTCCATCCTCATCATCAATCCCAAATCTTATTTCCAGTTCATGTTTGACAAAATTTTCAAGTTTGAATTAAAGTTTTATGTTAAAATAACCTAAAAAGACTATGTGCTATGTGAAAGTTCAGTGAAATATGATCATAGCAACCAAGTGTCTGCCACTTCAGGTCAACCAGTGTGTTCCCTCTTTTCTAAACCATGTTCCCACTCAACACTGGGCCACTCAAAACAAATTTCCATTTTCCACGCAAAAATTGACTAGAAAAGCGATCAGCCTACACTGCTCAAGTAAAACTCTATAGGCTAACTTACCTGCACTAAACCCTCATACACAAAAATACTTTGGCAGCATCAAGCAATGGCTGCGGAGGATGCACTTGAGTAAGAGAGACAAGACAGGTACAGCACTCCCCTAACCATATTTTTTATATACTATGTTTTTTTGTTGATGGTGATAATTTATCTGCCGACTTATTTATTTGAAGACAAATGTAAAGTAAATACATTTAAGAGTAACGTTAAATGAAACTCACTTTTTTCCTGATGTATGTTTCTTTACCACTGCCAATGCATGATCTGGTAGCTAACATTACAGCTAGCCAAATCTGACAATTCATCATCAGATGAACATGGGTTACGTTAGAGCTGTAGCATTAAAGTCTGTGTAAAGCAATAATAAATATGTTCCGAGTTTGTCACACCACAGAGAAATGTGTTAATAACCACCCAGCCAAATTTGAATGTAAATTTTTTTTTTTTTTTTTAAATCGCAAAGTATATAAAATTTGGTTTCAGAATTATGAAAAAATAAGCAGTATTCTCTGCTCTGAAACGCTGGGGGCGTGTCTGCTGAAGGCGGAAGTAGTAAGTGTAGTAACTTGAGCAGGAGAACCACTGACGCTAAGGCGCTCTAGTTTTCATATAGTGTTAGTGGAGGGGTCATGCTAAGTATGGCTCCATTGCACCATCGAGCCATGATTTCAGGCCCGCCCAAAAAATTCTCAACACAAAAATGGTAAAAAAAACAAAAAAACAAACAGTTTAATGGTCTAACTACAGAATTCAGTACTACATAGTTCAGTCTTTGCATATGTTTTCAGCAATTATTTTCTAACATGTATAATGTGTTTAGAAACAAATCTCTGAATGTCCTTTACACAGACTTTAATATCAATCACTGCAAAACGTATTCTTGTAAAATGCGACACAATCATCTAACATTACCCAACTGATTAATCAATTAGTTACTTTAAAATATAAATGTTAATTCTTCAAAGAAGTAATTCTCAAGCCAGCTTTCTCAATCAGTTGTATTAAAAATGAGAGGAACGAGTGGTGCTGCAGGCGAGGGGAAACGTTGTGCTTGTTTTCAACTGAAATTCCCCTTCGTTATCGGTAGAGTCAGAATATCACACATTGTAGTTTTAAAAAATATGTTTCTATTAAAAGAAAATTACATTCCAAATGTAAAAAAGACTAAGGGTAAAATACGATTAACCCCAATCTCATCACCCGATGCAAAACCCCGGATCAAATTGCAAACATCACTGAAAAGGAATTAGAACCAGAATTTAATTTTCAAAGCTGAACAAATGTAGACCTCAAGTTAATAAATTCATATTCATATATCTACTCGTTATCATATACTAATCATTACCTAAGTCAGTAATGAATAAGAGAGCTCATTAGGACAAGTTATTGCTTACTTCCTGCTTTATGGTCCAGCAGACTAGATAAACAGTGCTGACATGCAAACCCTTGCTTGGGGATTTCAGTGAGAGTGTCTACACCAGGAGCACCCAGACGCTGGACCCTGACCCTCTCCCACCCTTCCCAGAAGCACGCAGACAACCAATCTACAGGCCTAATGTGGGCCACTCAACACATCCCAGGCTCCTGTGTTCAATCGATAGCTGAATAGACATCTTATAAATGCAAGCAAGAGACACTGTTGAGGTCTGAGTGAGAATGAATTTCCCAAGAAGAGGACAGAGATATTAATTATAGGGGAGGTACAGCAATATTCAAAAATTATCTTAAAAGTAAATTTGTTTTAAGTTTAATCAATTCTATAATGACTTAATGTTTGTATTAATCAAACAGATGTAACTAACTTTAAAAGACTAACCACTATAAATCATTCAAATTTGTTTCAGACTAATTTAGACATTTTTTTCTAATTTTTGGTACTATTAACTTGTTTAGAGATAAGTAGCTAAGATAAGAGATAAGAGTTTTCACTTTAAATGGTCTTTCGTGGTTGAGTTGAGCCAAGACAATTTGCTTCTACAGAGTGGCCACCACACGTTTTGTTTATTAACTTTTGTAAAAATGGTCCCAAACTCGAGAAAAAGTTAATAAATACGAGCGCGTTGCCGCACTGATGTGGTAGAACTGTAGCAAGCATGTTCGTAGCACCAGTTATGCCATTGTTCAAGCCAACCCTGATCGAAACACCTATTAAAGCATTTGATTGAAGTTCATTGTGTATGGGCAACCGCAGACAGAACCAAAACCAACCAAATGCCCAATAAATACAGCCCACACTTGTTTAGGGCTGACGTTAGCTGGTGTGGCATTAAGATGACTGCAGATACTATACAGACAAAGGTTCAACTCACAGGCAAAAGAAAAATCTGCCCGCAACTACACTTCATATGTAACCCAATTCAGCAAAAACACGGACGCGGCAGCCTTGACTGCAGGCTAACTTTACGTGCAGCACACATCTGCAGGCTACGTTAGTATAGGTTTGGTGTATCGGAGCACTTTTACGAGTATAAGTACGTGTACTTGAATGTAGCATCGGTATCGGTGCCATTTTGAAATATGTTCGCGGGTGAAACAAAATGGGCCACAAGTCAAAGGGAGATTTTTTTTAACCAAAAACTATACAAAAATAGAAAGATTAACCACATAAATCAGATGGAACCCAGCTAGTTTTCTACCCATCTGTGGCTGAAACAAGGGCCCAATAACAGCCATCAACCTCAACATTCCACGTAATCCAGCAGTCATACTGTACCCTAGCCACAGGGGAGTACCCTAGCCACAGGGGAGTACCCGCCGTTACCTCTGAAAGCGCTCCTGTTGCTCTCTCTGCTTGCGGATCTCGGGGAACTGCCTCTCGTAGTACTCCCGTGTTCGGCTCTCCTTGGCTTTGCGTCTGGGGTTGTTCTCCATTCGCTCCACCTTCTTCTCCCAGGCCTCCATCAGCTGGTCATAGCGCTGGCAGATCTTCTGTTCCTGTGTACACAACATGCAAACTGTTAAATGAGTGCTGTATTAAGAATGGATATTTTTAACTATGGAAAGGGCCAAACAAAATGTCTAAGAAGCTAACTAGTCCTAGGATAAAATTCAGCATATGATGACTACACCAATAAATGATCTGTGAGAACTTCAATTAAAAAATGTATATATATATATAAACAGAAGTCAGTTAAATTGTATTTGGACAATTATCTTACATGCAATTACATGGACCTCTTAAACTACAGACTGTGATACTGTGTAAATGTGCATCTCATACTTTTGTTTAAAAGGTATTCCATTCCTGTGAAAGCTTTCACTGTCTGCATTGCACTGCACTGCATCTGGCTTACTTTTTTTTTTACAGAGGAAATGGCTCATACTGGGTGGCAGCAAGGCTTTCAGTAATTAAGTTAAACTGATACATAAGATGTCAGAACCAATCCCAAATCAACATTCATCTACAATTTCTACAGTGTCCTCATAATAATTCATCCAAGCAACAAAAGTTGTCTGAATGTCACATACACCATAATTAAGTGACAGGATTGTTTAATATGTTTTTCATTTTGAATATAAAGTTTCTGCTAAGGTAGTGATTAAAACTCAAGGGTTTGGGTGATAGGTGTAAAAGGTTGCTAAGCTACTGGAGAACGGCAAAACAGTCATAACGATAAAAACTTAAGATGTTATAAAGCCAAACTATCAGCTAGTTAGCTAGCTAGCGGGTGCAGAGCATAGCTCTCTCTGTTATAACATATAGCCAAGTATGAAAGAATGATTGCATGTATGACTGAGTAGGTTTTATGCATTTCGGTCACCCAGTTAAAAATTTGAGACTGCTTTTGTTTTCACTCCCAAAGCTATTATCATTTTCATAGGTGAACACAATGACGCATATAGTGGTAGTGACAAACTATAAACTGGTTAAAATAAACAAAATAAAGTGATACATAAAATTAGGGATCAGAAGACAATTGGTATTGGCTGATTTGGGCTTTAAAAAGCACAATCGGAATTGGTCCAATTGTCTTTTTAGGGCCAATTGTTGACGCCGATTGTGTGACGTAGCCTGAAAGTGCAGAGTGTAACAAATGCTAAAACCTTTGGTGCCAAAGTTTGGTACTCACTCCCCAAAGGTGTTAAAAATATTAGCTATTAGCACAATATTAGCCATTAGCGCATCAGTGGCAAAGACCTTTCAGGGATTGCAGTCAAAGAAAGAACTACTTGGTGGACTTTATTTTGGAAACTGGCCATGCTTGTGTGTGGGTGCCTCCATCTTTCCAGTTGCCTAATTCAGCTTGCTGCCCAGGGCATTACTAGTTCATATGGAAGATATGTTTTCTTTTTTTTTTTTAATAAATAGTATCTTACCATCACTTTGTTGCATAAACATATTTTTGAAAAAATGCACTAAAAGCACTGGTAAGGATAGGTTGAGAATTTTAGCAATCTGTCCCAAACAAACAAGCACAGCATGGACTCGGATTTTGCTGTAAAAAAAACTACAACTTCTTGGTCTTCACTGACATTACACTACAAAGGTTTGTCCAAAAAAAGACATCCGGAGACAAAAGAGTTAAAATGTTCAGCGGCAGGATGGAAAGATTCCCGTACTGGGAGGACAATACAGCCTTGTTTCCACTCTCTGCAGTGAGGGCCAAACAATTCACCTTCCACTTGGCATGTGGCCATGTGCACTCTGCCATTGTTCAGAGTCCGAGAGGTCTGTCTGACCCTGACAGGGAGCCAGACAAAGGTTGCCCTCACTCAGTCCCAGCAATATTAAATTTAAAATGGAAAAAGTGCTTTGACATGGGGTGATTAGACTATATTTAACCATGGGTTCGCTGATAAGAAAGGGGAGTCATTTGGCAGGCATGTTTCTGAGATCCCGCCTTTGATATAGCACCATTTGTTCCACAGCCCATAAAACACTGGAGAGTTGATTGATCAAGTGTTTGGCATACACGGTACGTAATGCACTTATACAAATATAATTAGAGGGAAAGTGAGGCGTTTCCTATGTAATATATAGTTACAAGAGTACATCACATTTTAATTAATATGTTTGACTACACCCCATAGCCAGTAAATTTCAAACTAGAAGTGTGGAGACCTTGTAATTACATAAATCTGAGGGTGCCACAAAAATTAAGGAATTGTAAACAAACAGCTTTAGGTATACAGTCAGTACTTAGGCCGCAATATACTGACATTTTAGCAGCATACCCATTAAGGATGTCAACAAGTATTTGGACAAAAGGTTTCTATTCAATACAACAATCCTTTTAAAATGTAGTCAAAAAGTGTACTGATTTGTAAATGCCTGTAACCCATTAACAAACCAGACTCTTAGAACTGCATTTCCAGGTTCTCTTTTCACCTTCTATTTCATATTATTCAAAAATACAAATGTAGAGGCTTGGTAAATGGGGGGATATTTGAATTTATGCAAAGTACCCCGAACTGTGTTGATATATGGCTTTAAGCAAATGGGAAAAGTACAACCTGCTACAAGTACAACTATCCTGATATAATTTCCAATGGCCAGTTGAGGTCACCTGCGTGAGAGCTGATGTTTTGGGGCATTTGTCCTCATGACCTTGTCTGTCAGGCTATCCACAGCTATGGGCTAAGCTTAACTATTAGGTTCAAAGTGTTTAAACAAATACCGGGAAGTTTGTCCACCAACATCCTTCCCAACAGTGGGGAGACTTACCCTTTGTTTACGAGCATGGTTCCTCCTCTTGAAAAACAGAATTAGCTTCTTCCTCATTACTTGGTTACTGGAAGAGAGCAACATTTCTTTGGTAAATGAAGATGATATTATTTACAGAGAAAATGTCAGTCTTTATTAAAATAGTGACTGCATGACATTGAGTGTCATCGTTTGATTTAAGGTGAAGGCACATAATATAACGCGCAAAAACATAAGGCCTAAATAATGTATTCTAGCTTTGCCTCAGCCAATGCTACATAATAGTCAGGGATTTTATACTGCAAGGACAATGCTATGCTTAATGGATTGAGATGGCTGCAGTCAATGAGTTAAAGTACCTCAGCAGATTCTCAATTTTCAAATTCTTTGAAATAACTGGCAAAAAAAGCATTATGGTCAGTTTCAATGTTTATTTGCACTAAGTCCGGTATGAAATACTGGGAACTATTTTGTTTGCACACGATGGTGACCGTGGGGATAAAAGAGAGTTGACCCTGAAACTGTGGGCAGTACAGCAGATTCACAGAGGTGGTCTCTGTCCTGATACTACGCTTCACCAGATGGGCCACTCTCATGGTAAAGGCCGATAAGGGCATCATTCTAGACGGCCGGGCCTTGAACCGAACCGCAACGCTGCCTTAAACACACACAGATACTTGTGCAGACACTCGCCCAGACACACCTTCCTTCCCTTACTCAATCCCTCTCCTTGGTGTCAGTAGGGCAAACCAATCTGTTGGCTTAGCTATCAGATTAGACAGTGAATTACCATCTGGGTTTATCTAGATGAGGTCAGTGCTAACCCACCACTTCCCTCAACTGAGACGCCTTATATCCTCTAAGTGTCATAAACGTTATGTCCTTTGCACTGTTCTAACGTTATGCAAGGCCTAAGAATGCTTGTGAAAGAAGGTGATGGAGCAACCGCTAATACTCACGTCTTTATGTTGTCATGGTACACTTTTGTATCCGACGGCTGATTGTACAAGGGCTAGGAAGGAAAAAAAGGCAAAATATAAACTGGTAGTGGATTAATCATAGCTATTCCCACAGCTATTGGGAAAGTAGTAATATCTAACTCCTTACTAAACCAAGCATTTCTTCCAAAAACCTCAAGCAGGAAAAATGAATATGCATCATTAACTACTGAATCACCTACCAACTCAACCTTGGGACCAAGACCTTCCAGTATTTTATGGGCCTCTTCAGCTTTTTTCTGGGAAGATAAATGGGAAGGAATTACAGAAGCAATAGAAGGTATTGCAAAACACAAGCCAAATTAATTAGTAAGTCTGCTCACAATTTGGATACAGAATTTGTACAGAACCAGGCCCTTTTGACTTAACTACTAGGACTAATTGAAGCAAAGAGACAACAGCCAAAGACCAAACCATTTTTCCCATTAGAACATACAACTGAAGCATAATACAATATCTCTGTTTGTGCTAATGTTAGTAAGTCCCAAGCACTGAAGGGAGATGTCAATCCACCCTCAAATCAATGTTCCTAAAATGGGGGCCAGGTTCAGTGAACTAATAAATATTTAGCATTTTCAATGAAGCTGCACTAAAGTCACTGATGAGGGTCAAGATCAGGAATGCAAAAAAAATGGGAAAAGTCCGGAAAAGTCCCGAAAAAAGAAACATCGGTTCCCTGCTAGACAGCTTTCAGTATTTGACTTGATAGTGGAGCACAGGCCTCTCCGAACTATACATTAAAAACTGAGCAGCTGCACCTGCTTGAATGGAGAGATACATGATTGAAGAAGTAACAGGGAAAAAAATGTTCCGCTGCAGCATAATTAATAAGGTTGGCAATGACAGCTGGAGCCGAGGGGACTGTCTGTTCAGCAAACAGCAGTAACTATATAACTAAATAAATAACTCTATCCTCTCTTTTCATAACCCTCTATCTATAGACTGAGGCAGATAGACGAGGTGACAAGATAAATGTTGTGTGTGAGGCGAGGGCAGTTTTCCTGCTAAAAGGGTTAATGGCTGATTCTACACAGAATTACAGATAATAAAGTGTGCCTCTCTCCACTTGCCTTTTGTGGGAGTAACCTTTTAAATGTGAGTTTATTATTAATAGGCTTGCAGATTTAAAAATGGTTAGATTAAATTTTAAGTATGAAATCACTGAAACAAGTGACACACTAAAAAGAAGTCCAAACATTCTTCCAGTCACACATATCTTCAAAACATCAATAATTCAATAAGAACAAGGCACCGATGCCTGCCAAGCTCACATCATAGAAGGCACATAAACATTTTGTCTGAAAAATAAAAATATTGTTCTACCTAACTCATTACTTTCAGCTTTTAGCAGGCATTGAGATTATTTAAAAAAACAACAACAAATAAATCAAAGTGGTGAAGAGTAAAATAAAGTAATAAAATCTGACTGAGGAGAATGTTTGATGTCGACAAACCAACCCTGTTCTCATCGTAGATGATCTGGACTATGCTGCGGTGCTTGTGCTCCACTGGGGGAGGGGTCACTGGCTTTTCTGGCTCCACTGGCTTTGCCGCTTCCTCCTCCAATTGTTGCTAAGAGACAACACGAACACAAAACATTTTGATTCGACAGCATGAAAGCGAAGACGCACACACTTCCTGTATTCCTAAGTTTTGTGGAGGGTTTTCATTGATATGGCGTTCATTGAGATGATTTTCATCTGCAGCAATTGATTTGGGAGAAAAGCTCAGCCCATCTACACTGCTGTGCTGATCTGATCGCAGCTGTTGATAGCTGAGCCCCACGATGGCTCTATCAGATTATTCCCTACCTGACTGCAAAAACATAAAAATAAAAATAAATAGTTTTTGGGGGTTTTTTTGGGGGGGGGGGGCACCCCCTCCACAATACTGCAAGTTTCTGCCACTGAGTCCATGGTGACAGACAGCTGAACTGGTGGGTGACTGTTTACAAGTTAAAGGTTATGTAAACCACCGGGTTACATGGACAAGATTAGAAGCTCCTGAAATACCTCAAATAAACAAATAAATCCCTGAAAATCTTGGGAAAAGCAGGTTGGAAAACAGCACAGAAAATAGACTCTGTCCAAGCCAAGCTCAGCTTGCATTCCTATCTAATGAGACAGAATTCCAAAAAGATAGCCGGAGAAAAACAGCCACCAAAAAGCTTTAAAAAAAAACAAGCTAATACTGCTTTCAAGGGGAGGTCAAGACAGGAAGCGGGGATTGATAGGGCAAATAAAACTCTGGCTAGAGAAATTCACCTTTTTCTGGGAGTACCTAATTGGTAGCAGACATACATGGGCAGAGGCTAGCCAAGATACACACCTATATCAGCAACTTAGGGCCCAAGAGATTTGTCTTCAAACACTGCTAGTGCAGTCCTACGGTAACCTGTGGCTTTGTGTAGTGATTAGAGCCCCTCACTGAGAAGTCAAGCTAGCCAGTGGAGTTTAGCAGAAACCCTCTCACCAACACTGAGGTGAGCCCACAAATACAACACCAGAAAAAAGACCAGAAGTCATCTCTCTCAAAATGTCAAAGGAATGCTGGAAAACAGCCGAGCTACAGGTGACTTTCAGCTCAATCATGACCTAGATTTTGTCCATACTCAGATTTTTCCAGACAAACTGGTCAGATCTATGATGTGCAACAAAAGTTAAAAGGTGAATTCTAGCTAGATAACCCACCTGCTTCTTCTTCAGCTTGAAGATCTGCTGTTCCACTTTGGCGATCTCCCTGTCCACGCGGTCCATACTCTGGATCAACTCCTCCTTGGACAGTTTGGAAGGGGAGGTATCCTGCTCCTCCCCCATATGTAGTGGCGGTCCCCCTGGGGATGACGACTCCACCTTGACAGTATACTGGGATTCCTGCAGCAAATGAATCAGTTGGTTCAGCCAACAATATTTAAAAAAAGGAAATGATAACGATGGTGAAGACTTCCCAATTTGGTGTCAACTAGGTGTAAACGGTGGGGGCACCTTCTTGACCTCCACAGTGGCTCTTAGGCTGTCCTGGACCGCATGGGGCAGGGGCAGGACCATACCCCCAGCAGTGGGAGGGGTGCGGGTGATGTGGGCCTCAGAGAGAGTCTCCATGCGCGGGCGTTTTGCCTCCAAGGCCTCGTGCTCAGGCTGGGCGGCGAGAGAGTGGAACTGCTGTTCATAGCCAAGCCGTCTCTCTGGAGGCCTGAGTAGAACAGAGGTAAACAAGCACTCAGATATACAGGCATGTTAGTAAATACAGTCAAACGTTAAGATCAATGGTTCTCAAACTAGGGCCCTTGAGGAAGTTACAAGTGCTCCCCCCTGAAATGTTGAATGGTTTTTATTTCAGTATTGTTCCATTTGCTAGAACTTGGCAGCACAATGACAAACAGAATGTATGTCATTTTAACATTCACTATTATCTCTCAACCAGTAGCAGGCCAGAGAGGCATGCCTGCTGTAGACAATACTTAACAATCAAAAAACTGAATGGGGTCCATGGCCAAATGTACAATTATTTGGGGGTCCTTAGCATTAAAGTTTGGAAAGCCATAATGTATATGGTGGGAATCCTAATTCAGTTCACATCAACCAGCACTGCTCCCCATCAGATATTCAGCATCCTTTCAAACAGAGAAAGGTCAGGTGTATGAGGTGCGACTCTTACCTTTCAGTTCCAGGGTGGAATTCAGATAGCAAAGAGGGTCTTCTCCGACCCTGCGGATCCTGCATATGAGTCCGATAGTCTGGGACGGTGAACTCCTGGAGACAACACAGGAACACAAAAACACATATAGACAAACCCTTTCAGGAAACAATTCGATCATAGGCAGGCCTCTACGGTGCGAGCATTGCACTCACATTTGAGTAAGATTTTTGGACTGCGCCCCTACATTTTTTAAACTTAGGGGCACAAGTGCTCCTAAAAAGAAAAAGTAAGTGTAGAGCCCTGATGGGGGTGGGAAATATGGCCTAAAAATAATACCACAACATTTTCAGAAATTTCAATGATAATAGATATAGCACAATATTTCTACATTTTAAATCTTGTGTCTGGTGCAACTTTCCCATGCTGGCGCACCAGTAGTGATGCATTTTACACCAATTATAGTTTTGCCAGAGCTAAAAGGGGGAGGGGGAGCGACTGTAGCAACGGAGTACGCTGCAGCAGCTAGGAGTACGGCAGAGTCTATGGCAGAAAAACCTAAGAAGCGATGACAGTGTTGTTGTAATTACTCTCACTGCCAGAAGGGGTTGACAAAAGTCCTGCACTCCAACTTTAAACGAAAATATTGTACGAGAAAATAAAAGTAAGTTGTTATAAGACAAAATCTGACATAATAATAATTATTTAAATTTTCTTTATTGTGCATGTCACAAACAAAACAAAATAATAATAAAATATAAAATAAAATATAACTTAATATACAGTATATATAAATAAATAAAACTTGAAAAAAAACAACTTTAAAGTACAACTCTTTTAAACATAAAATAAATATATAATAGCCTAATAATAATAATAAGTGAAATAAAAGCCTTGTAACTTAGATAACTTAAATGCTTCAATATTGATGTGCTTAACAGTTGTTCCATTGCCTACTGGGCCATAATTCTGGGCAGTATCTGGGATTGCACCAGCAGTAGCAATGAGGGTGTCAAGAAGCTGCTCATCTTCTTTTATTTCTTCCAGTTCAGCAACTGACAACTTTGTGCTTCAGGAAAAGACCGCTTGAGCAGTTTGGAGGAGAAGGCAGTTCAGTCATAGTTTAGCCACGACATATAACTTAAGTGCAAGTTGTATTAAATATTAATAATCCACAAATTTCTAAAACAATAAAAAGGTAAAATAGTCAATTCTGACCCACGTCAATGGTCAGTACTGATCCATGTATTCAAGAGTTTGAAGGAAAACTCCTTTCCAGGTGTTCTATGCTGCCTACGTAGGCAGCTGACGGTGACCAATCAGAAGGCCAAAAAGCAAAAACCTAGGAAATACGGAAATGCAATGCAGTATACAGGTAGGTTATCGCTGCTAGTTGGGCGTTTTAAGTCCAGCAAGCTGCGCAAATAAGAGCAAACTAGTTACATACACCGAGATCACCCAGTCAGGGAAGCCACTCGCTCAGTACTGCATTGGCTCAGGCGGTAGAGCCAAACTTCTCTGAAAAGATAATGTTTTCAGAGATGAATAAATGACTAAAGTTAGCATAGCAGCTACCTTTGCTTGATTTTTGCTAAGCCAGATGTGTTGTGGCTGAATGCACATGAAATCCTCTGCTTTGTTCCGCTCTGATGTTGTAAGTGAGGAGTCTACATTGACCACACTGTCCATTTCTTGTGTGTTGTTTATGAGATGGTCCGTTGATAATGTGTTAGGCTAATCACTGCCAATTTAGACCTGATTTGCCCCTTCCGACAATCAGGGGGATGTTCCCATTTCAGACTGGTTGTAACCGAGCTGACTAGTTAAAAAGAAGTAGCGCAACGCACAACAACTATGGCGGCGAATACAAAGCGGAGTGTTTCTCGAGCAGGATGGACAGTAGAAATGGAGGACAAGCTTGTAGAATTATGGCAACAATATGAATGCTTATTTAATGTATGCACACACAACAAGCGCAGCAGGTTGTTGTCGTGTCTGACCATTCACTGCCATGCTTGTTTTGAGTTGACCACGCTTGACCATGTATAGTTCTGCGAGATTCCAGGTTCTAAGAGTCGGGACTATAGTTGATAGTGAGTGTAATCTTAAAGTGCGTGGTGCTCCATTTTGGCAAAATCGTCTAGTGTGTGCATTCCCACGACTAATGACAAGAAATCTATAAAATCTTACATTATGTGTGGGGTCTACCACTAAACTTCAATATCGGTTGAAATATCCTCTAGTGTGTGCCTAGCCTTACCTCAGGCGGCAGCCCACGGGCGTCACAATCACTGCTAATGGGGGTGGGAGGGCTAATGGAAGAGCATGACCATAGTGATGACCAGAAAACCTTTGATGATTTGCTGCCCCTTTTCCATTGAAGTAGGCTAGCTTTCATTTTCCTGTATCTTGGCTAATGTTAATCCTTACAGATGACATTGCTGCGTTTCTAAATCAACTGATTTATGTAGAGAGAAAAAGGCAGCTGCACATTTCGGACCTGAGTAAAATGTCCTAGAACATATGAAAATGTTGTTCCCGCATTATATTGTGGCACATATGATATGCCCAAATTATATTGTGGGCAAGAAATATATTGATACAACATTGTGTATCATCCACTCGATCTGATCATACCATAAACAATATGAGACAGGGGGGCACAATCTAGAAGTAAAGCAATGGACAATCAACTAATTCTACTAATCAAAGATGGAAACATAATGGTAAAAATCATGCCTTTCATTCCCCCATTCACATACACATTCACACATCATTGGCGGCGGCACGCCAGCTGATTAAGAGCAGTTAGGGGTTCAGTGTCTTGCTCAAGGACACTTCGTTATACTCCCAGGAGGAGCCGGGTATCGAAATGGGAACCCACCAATTACTGGACGACCCACTCTATCACCTGAGCCACCATCGCCCTATATAATATGATGAGTTACAGCAAAGCCACCATTAAGACAAAGCACTTCAGTGTGTGGTACAGAATTTTGATTATATAATAATAATAAACTTGATTTGTTTAGATTAGTTACTTTTTAATTCAGTCAGTGTCCTAAATATAAAGCATATTATCACATGATAATCAATTTGGTTGACTTCATGATAATATGAACAATAAAATATTCTGTTGTTGTCAAACAAATTGATTAATATGTTTGAGACTCAAAAGCTTCTATTAAATAATTATTAGGTAAAGAACAAGACATGCCATCAGCACATTGTGACCTGCAAACAAACCTGAGCAAGCAAATGGAGTTAGAGGAAACATTTCCAAATTCCCGTTTTTTTGGTCCCAGATTTAAGCAAATAGTCCAAATGCCCAGAAATGTGCCCCAGACAGTGTTCTGTGGAACTAACCTTCTAAGAAGTGTGTAATCAAAAAAGGCCAACAAACATTATACAACGTTCATGGCAAGCAAGTGGAATTGCAGTCGAAATTGTGAGCTCTAGCGAAATTCTATACATGCCTTGTTAAATAATTATCTCAGAATTTCCTCCCATAGTTCCCTCTAAGGCATGGAACTATTTAATCCAAACAAAATGCTCGTTCTTGGTTGTTGTACCTGACCGCAACACTACAACCCCAACACACCATAGCGCAGTCCACATAGCATTGCCTTAAAGAGATAGTTCTTTTTTTTTGAGAATGTGGCCATTTTCCCCACATAGCCAGAGTCAGACAAACTTGTGGATGCCATTTTTATGTCTTTGCATGAAGTCTGAAGGAATGGGATAACTTATAGTTAGCGGTTAGCTTAGCTCAATTTCTGGAAGTCTATGGGACCAAGTAGCAAAGGTAGGAGCTATTGGACAATAGATGGGAAACAAAGTTTCCAACTGCCCTTTTTCATTTGAATAAAGACCAGCTCACAAATTCGTGTCAGACAGCCACATGGTTTGGTGACACATGGTTTTACCTGGGTGAACGCTAAGATTAAATCGTGTTGTCACATCTGCCTTTAATATGAAGGGGGGCAAAAAAACACATTCACAGGTAAAAGAATAACTAATATCCAATAATATCCAAAATTTAGAATCCTAGTAATCCCAAGAATCCAACAGCACACGAAAACATACTAGCAGGAATGTTTTTTATGGATTTGGGTTAGACCC
>OMKK01001264.1:0-10504 GCA_900302305.1 Polymixia japonica | reverse complement strand
CCCCCCCCCAATGATCTAGTGTAAATGTAACATTATCCATAAGGAATCCATTTTTAAAATAAAAATATCCTGCATTGTGCCTTATCGGTCAAATATACTGTACACCAATACAATATATCTGTGAAAGGATAACATATGCCAATAACATCGATGCACGCATATGTTGGTAGGATCACAAGGCAAAGAAACTCAACTGCTTTGTGTCAGGGGGCTCTGTGACACTATAGTATAATTACAACGGACCCACAGGTAGAGTGCCCATGACACCCTCATTATCTGGGTTGTTATGGTGCTGCAGTGAGACATCACAGCCTCCACTGTTGAATACACCTCTAATAAAAACAACTGGTTATACTTGATGACATAAAAACATGAAGAGCTGGCTGCCATGCCAACCACAGCTCAATGTCATATTCTTTGCAGAATGTGCGCTCAACCAGACAGCTTATAAAAGATTTTTGTTAGAAAGAAGATTCAACTTGTCCGAGTAGGACAAAAAGTGTGTGTGTAATATGTGTTTTACTGTCTATACTAGGCCTACATCAGGACTAGGCACATTGAGTTAATCTTGCCTATGATAAGGCCATAAAACATTGTATTGCAACTTCGTATCGAGCTTGTATTTTGACCTAATGTATTTGAGCACGAATGGAGTCTCATCAAGTATGTGAGATGTTTTGTAATTTTCAGTAGAGTAGTTTTCTGTGTTGTTTGATGCCATTCTCTGTTTTGGGCTTTGCCACATCTTTTCTTTTGAATTTGAAAGATGGAACAGTGCAGTTTAACAGCTAGCACAAAAAACAAGGGTGGGTTAGCCAAGAATTATGACATCACCTCTAGACAAAGCACACAAATTGCATCACAGCTGAATTGTACCAAGCCTACATTTTCTACACAAACTTTAAGTCTGTAATTCACAAAAATAGCATTTTGAATGACAGAACTGATGTGTCACTATACTATAGGCAAATATATTGACATAAAAGTTTCAAGCAGTACTTTAAATTATATTATAAAGGAGAGCGATATTGATGAAGAAGATAGATATAGATAGATATAACACTACCACAACCATGATGTTAGAAGCAGAACACACTGCATCCTAGAACCTCAAATAAACATGGCAATACAGCCTTAGCAGTATACTGTGCAAAAAATGTTTGCTTGTATGCAATTGTTAGTGCAAACAAGTTGTCAAAAAATTAGGGGACTAGATATCATGCAGGTTGTGGGTAATCTGAAAGTTAAAGTACACTATAAACATCAGTAGTCCTGCACAAGAATCCTCTGTGATTTCCTGCCTCTAATTGGGTGCACCGTTGGAAGCTAATTGCTTATGTTGTTTGCTTTGCTAGGATCGGGTTGTGTACATCAGGCTCTTGACAAAATTGGAATTGAATTTCTATTGCATGAAAACTTTTAAAGGAGAAGTTTATTTATAAAACTAACTTCACGGTGTCGGTTACTCACCCCCATGTCAGTCGAATCCCAATTGAAGTTTTGAAATCCACATAATATTGACGGCGTTAGAAGCCGATTCAACAGGCTGCCTCGGGGGCGAGTAACCAACACCGTGAAGTTAGTTTTATAAGTGAACTTCTCCTTTAACCATGTTGATATATGGCATCATTTCATTGAAGTGGACAGTTGATCTGAAGAATCACCAGTTTTTCACTTCCACTGGAAAACAAATTTCAATTGTCTAAAAAACAAAACAAATAAACAGCCGGACAAGCCTTCGTGTAAAGCCCTGCACGCAATAGTAAGAAATCTGAAGCAAAAGTTTAAGACTTGGAACAACATAAAACCTACTGACATGCATAAGTATAAGCATAACTTAGCACAATTACTGAAATACCATGAGGTAATGTCAACAAACAAAGCTTAAAGCTGCTATGTGCACCATTCTGACTCTACAGATAAGAAGAGGAATTACAAGCCATTACAGTTCAAAACAAGCTGGACTCCGTCGCTCCTCTCCCCAGTCCATTAAAAACCTCACACGCTACAGGTGAACAGATTCTTGGGAGGAGTTTAGTCAGGCCAGCAATGTAAACATGGTTTAGGAAAGAAGGAATATCAACACACAGGCCAAGCTGCAGTGGCAGAAATTTGTTGTGAAGATCATAGCTCACTAAACTTTCACATACCAGTCTTTTTGTTATGTCAACATAAAATAAAAGAGAAATTTTGAAAAAAAAACCCAACCCCCACACATCAGCATAGACAGAATTATGCCTAATTATCTCAGCCGAAGACGAACCCCTGTGACAGGTGAGTGCGGCTCTGTGACATTGCTGAACGAGACTGTTTCCTCTAGATGAATATCGGCTCGCAGTTAAACAATGCAGAGGGCAGGTTTTACCTGTTGGTGGCGCGTGGTGCTGAAGGTGTACTGGACAGAGTGTGGTGGGTATCGGTTCTGCTCACTGCTGAAGCTCCCCTGGCTAGGGGGGTAGCCCGAGCTACTGGACATCCTGGGGCTCAGGGGAAGCGGGCTGCTGCTGCTTCACGGATCAGGGGTTCAGCTGGAGCATGGCTGGAGACCCAAACCACCTGTGGCAAGACAGGATAATACACATTTAAGGGGGTTTGATATCACCATGTGAGTATCTTATAAACTGAGATGTGAAATGTAGCTAAAATTAAAAGAATGGCAAGTATTGCAAAGTGACACTATACCGGTTGTCTGTTCATTCTTAGTGAGCTACCGCCTTGGCATCAACAACACATACAGAGGTCATCATGGGCCATATTAGTCTTACTGTCACCATCAGTGAGTCAGCAAATCACTTGACAAATGGATTATAGCCTATTGGAGTAAATGATAATCAGGCTGATAATCAGGCTTCTTTCTTTTGTCATGTCTCAGCCATCTAACATGACCTGCTATTCCTTCTAAGGGGAATATATTTGTGGAAAATAAATTCACTAATTAACTGAGTGTGCAAATGAATTAGTATGTACCGTCGAAAACTAACTGAATTAATCTTGCACAGAGGTGACACTGCTGCAGATCTTGCATTGCACACTGTAAATTTGATGGATGAGATTAGTTTATATGAAGTAAAATAAAAAACAAGGCATTCCTTCAACTATAATCACTCCCAGCTCTCTCTATAAAAAAGTGCCACCTCAACCAGGTCAGTAATTTCATTCTGTTGAATATACAACCCAAAGCATAGCTCAACTCTCTATTGCCTCAGGTTGCCATGGTATCCAACGAAGTTAAGATCAAACCCAAAAACACAACACTTTTAACTCTTGGAAGAGTGCTTTAACATGGAGATCAATTTAAATCAAGGCTTTTACACCAAGAATACAATTATTTTACAATAAAAAAAATGAAGATTTCAATTAATTGGCTTTACGATATAGCCACTATTCCTACTATATTTTCCTGAAATTTTAACTTCAAATGCTTTCAACCTGCCAAAACCCAGCTGTCTCTGTCATTTTTACACTTGGTCTGCAAAAATAGCTGCATTGCTGCTGTAGTGCCATATAATGAGGCTAACCATGGGATATGAAAAGCCATTGCCACCAAAGCTAGGGTGGGAAACTATGTTTTTGTTAATCCACAGGCCACAGAGGCTAGTGGATCGCAGGATTCACTAACAACCTTTACTATTTTAAAAGCCTTTACAATTTCTAGCCTTGTTATATGGCGGATATAATGAGGCTAACCATGGGATATGAAAAGTTACAGCCATTGCCACCAAAGCTAGGGTGGGAAACTGCTTTTTTTTTTTAGTTCTCGGGCCACAGAGGGTAGTGGATTGTGGGATTCACCACCAACCTTTACCATTTTAACAGCCAAATATACACGTGGTGAATTACAACCCTGACCATGACATAACCTTTGTTTTATTGTGTGTTTTCCCTTTTTGCTAGTGATGAAAAATGAACTCATAAAAACAATAATAAAGGCTGTTTTGTTCTCTATCAGAGGGTCATATAAATTAAACCAACAAGTGATTACATACATTGTTGTCCCAAGTCAGTTTATTTGGCTATGGATCTAGTTCTTAAATGTGTGTTAGGCTACATCTCCCATTTTGGGTGCCTTTTGTCTCTGAGCCAAAATGATGAGGTAGAAGAAGCCAATTTAGATGAAGAAATGTTGCATTTGAGCAAAGGAAATGTGTCACAATGAAAAATGTCAACACAACAAAACTGTGAGCACCTTAGAACATCTCTTCCTCTACTGTTTGCTGAACTCAGAACGAGTTGCAGCATTTCAAATGTCTCAAAAAATGAAACCACCAGCTAACTTCAAAGTGCAAAGCAGCTTTAAATGGGTTTCCTATGGCTGCAAATAGGCATGGTACACTTTGTATTTTAGAGCCCTCCCATGTGATATCTGCTGTCATGAAATCTACAGTCTTCATGTTGTCAACTAATTATTTGAAACCAATACAGCATTCACCTTGCAATGCAAACCAGAGAGGAAACTCACTCACTCAACTCACATCTCAATGGCTAAACACAGTAAAGTGATCTACTTTGTAGGTTTACAACAAATGTGACCCCATGCTGTTAGGGTGATTGTACCTTTTTATTGTTTTTCCAAATTGACTTTCACACTAAAAAATAAAGGATACTCAGTTGCCATAAATCTGATATGAAATGGCAAATTGATGGACTGAAAAAAAACAACATAGAAAATAAGAAGAGCTGATAGGTAATAGGCAATAACTAGACATTTACCAGTAAAGCTCATGACCAGTGCAACAGGAAACATATGGTTGGATGCTGCTGCTGGGGAGGACCTGTTACATGCAAAGTGAGAACTTTTGGTTGTCACAGACTCTTCAACATCATGGTTTGACAAAGTTCAAAAACTGAGTAGTTCTTTTTAATGTTGTTCACCAGCAAAAACATCTGCTGGGTACAGCTAAGGCTCCTGAGGCTAGAAAAAATGCACTGATGCTAAGTAACATGGGTTACAATTGCCTAGTTGCTTATAATCAATGGAGGATGTTCAAGCTCATTAGTTTATTAATTGTGAGAAGATTAATTTGAATACTCGACTATCAAAACAATCAATAGCCGTAATCTTAGTGAAAGTGAACTGGCAAACGAGAAGAAATCTCTTGGTTCGTTTGCCTTCCTGGTGTAGCGTTACATCATCTTATTGAACACGTCAAACAATAACGTTTGGGCAGAGTCCTTGTCCCATGACGTTTAGCCTATGTATTTAGATGCTTTATACCAAATAGTCTTTACAGCAAGTAGCATGGCAGTAAGGTATTAGCTACAGTAACCATTGCAAGTATACTTTTCGACATTTTGTCAGCTATCGTTGGCAGTGGTGGCATGCTTTTACACTTCGTGTCATTGTGTGCCTTTGTAAAATTATTTACCAAATCAAATTCAGAAATCCTTTATAGTGACATATCTGGTGTTTTCCTTCACTGTGGTTAGCTACATGCTCAAATCAGACATAGGTACATGAGACACATTGCTAGTGTGTTGTTATTGTTGCCTTTTACCACGCTGTCATGTAGACGCAATTGGATTTCTTGCTTGAATTGGGGGATGGGTCCATTTCCACAACAGATGGCCTTTTCCGGAATTATACCAAAACATGCACCATTACCGACGTAGACTTGAAATAATATAACGTTAACGCGTCGATTTAGTACACCGACCTGTGTGATGTTGTTGTTGCTAGCAAGCTAACTTAGCAGAATTTCACCTTTGAATTCTCAACTACGTCGCCATCTTGCAAGGCAGATTTTCAGCGTAGACTGGGCGCTTAAATAGCGTTCAAACAGGTCGAACTAGACATATTACTTTGATGCAAATAAGCGATTTGCACTCACCTCATATTCAGAAAATATGCCGACTGAAGTGAAACGTATCCCTAAATCGAATCTAGTATAAATAGTTGATTGTAAATCCGCGAGTTACGGACTGTGGACGACTGGGCAGACTGAAGGCTGCGCCGCATTTGTCTGTCGATGTCCTGACAGGACATCATATATTTTCCTACACGATTAAAGGCAAATAGCGTTGTCATTCGCGTACAAACTTGTATATTCAACAGGATATTTTAAATACGCATTTGAAAAGTAAACTGACTGGTTTTCAGAGTCCCAATAAATACTTACTTTTTAAATTAGTTTCGTGTTTTTATACCTGCTAGGATAATGTAGTGGGACAACTAAGTCTTTCCCGCAAGCAAGACAAAGTTCCTGTTGGTTGTAATCTACAAAAAAACCAAAACCGTACTTGGTTTCGCCTATTTTATGCTCCATGAAAAATCTTCTATATTTTAATGTAACAGCATAAAAACATTTCCAAACATTTCTAGGCTGTTTCCCAATGTGCCCTATGTGTTAAATATCTGGCATAAGAAGGCAACGTTAACTCCAGAAAACAAAATTTGAGGACTGATATTCTAGCTAAACTTGACTAGTTATCATTATTTTGCATTTAGTTGTGACATTTATTGCATTCATCGATTAAGTAATTAAATAAGTCACGTCAGACAGACTGCAGCTGTTGGGATACTTGTGGAACCTTTGACGTTTGAAACGTCGTTTACACCCGGATTGTTTACGACAACGGTCGAAAATAATGAGTATTTTCCTAGTTCTCTTCTTAGTTATATTGTACCTTGTTTTGATAAAATGTATTTACTATCGACATCGGCGAAATTTTATGAAGTCGGTGAAATATATAATTAATTTTTTATCAAATGGAGAAAATCAGTTGGTCACATCACAAACAAACGATGTTGATGTTAGAGCACTAGTTGTTACTGCACATCCAGATGATGAATGCATGTTCTTCGCACCAACAATTTTAAGACTCGTGGAATTGAACGCCTGTGTTCATTTGCTGTGTTTATCTGAAGGTATGCTAATGCAAAAAGTACAAGTTTAAAGATAATGTAATGTAATGTAATGTAATTAGTTCGGAGGGAAACCACTCAACTATGTAGCCAACATACCCACAATAGGAACTAATATAGCCAAATGCATATTGCCCATCTCAACTTTGGTTCTCCAATATTAGGCTGATGTAGTCTCGTTCCTTAATTTAGTTACTGTAGTAGTTCCAGTACTTTTAATAAGAATATATTTTATGTATGAAAAAACAATTGATATACAAAATAATAATATATTTACCATTGTGGCATAGTCATCATCAGCCTCAAGTTTGTGGATGGCTATTTGCTTCTTACAAATGTCAATGGGAGGCAAAAGACAAAGTAACTACACGACTGATGCCATTTTACTCACAACTCTTAAAGGGATAGTCAAAGTTTTGAGGAAGCCTATCTGATCATGGAGTCCTTTTAATTGTTCAAAGAGTACTTTCAGAGGTGTTTTTGATTATTAAGTATGAATAATTAAGTATTAATAATCATTGTGTAAATTATCAGCATTTGTTCACTAATTTGTTAGCAATACTAGTGCAAGGCAACAAGGCTGAAAATCAATTTTGTGGTTTCTACTGCCAATATAGTGAACAATGTTGTGAAACAGGAAACTGTATGTTCTGCTCATGATTTTGTGCAGCTGTATTTCTATTAGGGCCAAATAAATTGTCACTGATCTGTGTAGACCATTATTGCATAACTCTATTCATTCTGTTGCAAAGAATATATAATATTCTGAAATTCCTGCAAATATTATTGACTGGACCTGTTTGCTGAAAAAGTAGAGATTTAAATGTTTACAGTATATCTAACTATTCCCTCAAATATTATACAGGAAATTACTACAATCAAGGAGCACAGCGTAAAAACGAACTTCTCGACAGCTGTGCAGTGTTGGGGATACCAGCCTCCCGAGTCACCATAGTAGACAACAAGTAAGCCATAGTCTGCACCAAAACACGTGAGCGGGTTGTCTGCTTCACTTGTCGAAACTACTGGGATTATTACAGGGGGAAAACAAGGAAAAGAACTGGAGAACTCAAAGTCAAAGTGTTTTATTACTAAATGTGCAGTATAACACATGGTCATCCTGAACAATGAACAACAATGAAACTATTTTGACATGGTGGAAGTAAAACACTCATAATACATAAAAAATATAAAATTATAGACAATAAAAAGTAAATTATCTGCTTCAATGGTGTAGAATTGTAATAAGATAAGATGAAAGTTTAATGATCCCCATGAGGAAATAGAATCATTGTACCAGCAAAGACTAGGATTTAGATACGAATACAGTAAATGGAGCATATTGAAGAGAATATAACAAAAAGAACATATTGATGATAAAGATACATGTACAGCGACTTCATCAGGCTAATCCACAACTCTTGTTGGATTTAAAAACTTGTCACTATGTTGACTATTGACAGATTTACATGTTAACAAATGTTTGCAGTGTACAGATCTACAAATTTACATACACATTTGCACACACATATATGAAGTATGTGCAAATGTGCATCACTGGCTCTCTTTATTATCAAATCACAACCAGCCATTTCACATCAATTATTTTTCATAGTAGCTCAATAATAAACAGTAGCCTAGACAGCATCTCGTGGTGTTCTTTTATTTAAAGGAATTAATCTCATAGTAAAAATAAATTTCAAAATGAAGACACGCTGTCTCCAGCTCTCAGCTCCAGGAGTCAAAGCCCAGCATGTGTGCCTATTAGAGCTCATCCCACCCCTCCCCCAGAGCCTAGTGTCCCTCAGAACAAACAGTGAGGCGACCACAAATCAAACTCTTCCATTCTTACCACAACAAGGCCTAGCCAGCCTGCCCTGATGTATTAGTACTCTGTGTCACAGGGGCAACAAATGATTAGACCTCAGAGGCAATGGGAGGTCTGTCCTGTTGGACACAGTGCCTGTTTAAACTACCTTAAAACTTCAACTTGACAATTTTTGTATCTGTTGTTATCTGCAGTGTAGTATCTACAGCAGTTGTAGGGATTGGTTAGGTAATCAATTAGTATGCATAAACCAAGTATACCGTAAGTACGTTAATTAAAGTTGTAAAATAAAAGGTTTGATTAAACCAAACTAAAATGACATATTTGATTATCTAAACAAGTATAGTTTTGGTCCTGAAAATCTGATAGTGTATTGATTTCAAGCACCTGTGAAACTCTAGTACAGATTATATACTTTTTCTAATCCATTTATACCAGGTATAATGTCTTTAATTGTTCAATGTTGCACAAGTATTGTTTAAGTAGGGATTTATGTGTGGTTTGTATGATTTATATGTGTTTTGACATTAAAAGACAAAGACTGTCATGCTTATTGAAAATATGAAGTTTGAAGGTGATGTAACTTCTATTTTTACACCACTGAGCTATTGATACTTGCTCAGAGTGTTCTGTTAAGGCTCTCTTTCAACTTAGTCCAATAGCTATTGAGCTAGGTATGTTTAATGGTTTAAATTAGCTACACATTTGCCAGGTCAATTGTGGGTTAGATAGAAAGTGGTAAATATACCTTGTATCAGTGTTTCTCGTGTTCTCAGTTTTAGCTTGTTTGCTTCTCAGAAGTAGAAGATAAACAAAAAGATCCCTCACTGCGTCAGTTTTTTTCTCCCCAACAATTTCCCTGTGAATTAGTAGGGAGAAAAGAGTTTCCAATCTTGAAGCTTTGCAGCAGGAGCATGATGATTCAAAGCCAGATTGATAACTATTGCCCTTATTTCTTGCTCTCATACATGCCACATACTCCTCACCGCTTCACATTAATGGAGCCAAGTGAAGAATGCATATTAAGAATTTTTTACAAGAACAGTGAGTACTTTATTAAATATAACTTTAATGTGTCCAATGTTTGGTCACCCTGAAATGGGGGACCGTTTACAAAGGAGTAGTATTGTTCATTCGCTATGGCTGTAAAGGCCTCCAATTTGACAGACTGCACTTGAACCTCATTGTTGTTGTCATTTTACATTCTAGGTAATTAGAGCATGGAGCTAAAACACGAAACAGCGTCAGTGTCCTACTTATAGAGCTTATTTTCTCTCCATATTTTTTTATATTTTCTTTTCTCGTGTTGTTGCTGCAGTTCTAAGGATATCAGTCCCCTGGCTCTGACTATTGGCATGGTCATGTTACAGAGAAAATAGTGGTAAAAGGTCATATTGAGAGGGGGATTTGTCTCTGGATGAGCCCAGCCATTTTACTAGAAAGTTTTTTGAGTTTCTGAGAACTTCAGGGCTGCTTACATGTGAGTTTCTACACGTTGGCTCACCAGGAGTGCTGTACGAACTCTGCCACTAACCTGAAACTCAAAGTAATACGCTGGCAGCCTGCCCAGATTGTCTGCCCCAGAGAACATTGTTGGTGTGTTAAACACACAAACACACACACAAACACAGACTTCACCATTTTATTATCTTGTGCACACAGAAAATGGCTGAACTTTGATCTCAGCACTGTCTGCGTTTCTGCTGAACTGGAGTGTAGCCCATTTTCCTCTCCTGTGTTTTTGTTGTTTGCCCAAGAACACACGCCTAATCTGCTCTTTGAGAACCCCGACCCCACTCCCTCTCAACGTCCCC
>OMKK01001262.1:0-11539 GCA_900302305.1 Polymixia japonica | reverse complement strand
TTTTATCTAATGTAACCTGAACCTATGCTTGGTGATGTCTACAAGGGCCATCACAGGAAGTACAACATGATACCACTGTGGCAATCTTCGTAACATAGTGTTATTTTTTTTATTTTAACGCATTTATAATTGGTCTTTACTCCCATTTTTCTTCCCAGAAACGGAGGGCTTCAAGATCGACACCATGGGCACCTACCACGGCATGACCCTGAAGTCAGTGACGGTAAGACCAAAGCTCTGTTCTTTTGCTGATGGTGCCGGGCCAGCGGTTACGTCAAGCCTCAATTGCTCAATTGGTATCAATTGCTTTGTTTGTAGCGGTACTTAAAGTCTGAGTTGGCTGGGTTCTCTTCACATTTTCTTATTTATATAGTTTGAAATTAGTTTTTCCTAAAGGTAGTATTAGTAGAACATTTTCCCCCTTGGTGTGCATGCCACCCATATGATTTCATATCATAAGCAGCCAGCTATGAGCATTCCCTGCCCTGGGCATCTATAGATGCCCCTTAAACATAACCCAAAGCCATATTTCTAACACTTATACACATTATTGAAATGTATTTGTAAAAGATTGCATACTTCTTTCCTTAATGTCATGGGAGATTTGAATATAGAGTCTGTGTACTGGATTGGCCAATCTGAAGCTTATAATAATAATAATAACGTTTATTTGTATAGCACATCAAAACCAGCATTACAAAGTGCTTTACAATGAACACATAAAACACAACAATAAAATACACAGTCATGTATGAATAAACAGGCAGGCATAAATTCAAGAATAAAGCACAGTATAACAATGGTTAAGAGTAAAAATAAAAGAAAAATTATAAGGCCTTTCGATAAAAATAAGTCTTCAAAAGTGATTTTAAAGAAGATACTGGTGTAGCAAGCTGGAGTTCCTCAGGCAGGTGGTTCCACAGCCGAGGAGCCCTAACAGCAAACGGGGTCAAGGTCCCCTTGATACCCCCTTTCCACCAAGGCAGTTTGAGGGCCGGTTCAGAGCTGGTGCAAAAGAAGCAGCTCTCGGGCAGGAAAAGTGGTTCCAGAGTGGCACCAACACTTAGCTGGTCTAGAACCAAGAACCGCTTACGTCAGGTAATTGTTGTCCATAGCAATTGCGATGAGCAGCACAAATGAGTTGGACGAGTCGTGTTTGGATGCCAATGTAGGCTTGCAAAGTCAGGAGCAACACTTGTAAAGAGACGATGTAATCTCTTGTTGTGCTTGAAGTTGGCGCTAGCGTTACTGGGAAAGTGGACATCCATTTTTTTTTTAATATCTGCTAGACACTTTGTAGACTGGAGAGGTAGACAGTAGGCTTTACTGGGAGATATAGCTGCATGTCATCAGTGTAACAGTGGAATGAATTGAATTAATTTTATGTCTGTATAATGTGGCCAAGTGGGAGCCACTTCAAAGTCATCCCAGATATACCAACCCAGTGCTGCAGCCTCTCAATCTGAATTTTGTGGTCAGCTGTATCAAAAGCAACACTTAAGTCTAACAGTACAAGAATGGAACATTCACCAGTATGAGACCAAGGGGCAGCCACATCCAGGACATCGCAGTGAAATGTACGGATCATTATATCTACAGGGCTTGAGAAGTGTTTGAGGTGTAACACAGTGATTATAGGGGACAGGCATAAAACTTAATGGGGCATCAGCAAAAGTATCAGGAGCCACAATTTTTGATTTTATCTCACTGATCATTTTTTTAATCATTTTTTTACATTTTATCATTAAAAAATGTAAGACATTCCTCACTAGATGATTAGTGAGGAATGTTACACTGATTAAATCTTACAGGATTTAAAAGACAGTCCACACTGTTAAAAAGAGTTCTTGGGCAGTGCTTATTAGTATGAATTAAAACAGAAAATTAGTTGGCCCTCACATTCCTAACCTGCTCATTAAAAGACATCATCAACTCCTTCATTTGTTGATAGCTTACCTGAAGCCTTGTCTTCCTCCACCTCTGTTCCACCCTTCTACATTCTCTTTTATGAGTGTGAATGGCGTTATTAATCCAGGGTGCCAATCCTATACTACATTTAATTCTTGTCTTAAAAGATGCAACAGAATCAAAAGTGGATGTACAAAGGAGGTTGAAGTCATTCATCAGCTTGTCTGTGTCTGAACAATTGGGTATACTATTGCTGGCATGAAAAATGGATGAAGATTTTGATACAGTTTCCTCATTGATAGTGTGTGAGCGTATTGTTTGAGTCTTGTTTACTGTGTCACCTTGGCAACTACTATCAAATAGAATGCATAAGTGCAAAAAACATTCTCATTGGATCAGACTCGGGGAACATAAAGCTGCTGTTCGCACAAAAACCCCAAACTATCCTATGGTTCATTACAATCAAGCGGGACATGAGAGCTCCCTTGAAAGCAGTTGCCCTTGAAGTCATACCTAACCATAAGAGATGGCGATAGACTAAGGAAACTCCTCCAATGAGAAACATTGAGAGTCGATACGCGTTGGTCTGCTTGGTTGCCTACTACAGTAGGCGATCTGAAGGGAGATGAGAGAGGATGGTATCCCCTTTGTTAGCAAAAGCACCTAAATGCATCCCCCTTGTTAACTTGCCATTCCCCTTTGCCATCCCTTCAATTCTGACCACAACTGCTTCTTTATCTTGCCATCATTCAGGGTTTTTCCTGGCTCAAACTAAGGATTAGGTGGTAACTTTGCATGACAGTGACTGCAGTCAGTCCGGTTTTACTGCCACCGTCAACTTTATGTGTAGTCTCCGTACATTTATATTTGGAATGTAAGTTCAGGTCTTCAAGAGACCACTACATAGTATTGAGATGTATAAAAAAATGAAATGCTTGACAAACATTAAAAATTGGAACATTTTAAATATTTTAAATATTTATTGAAGGATTTGTAAACGACTGCAACAGCTTTAAAGTGCCACTGAAATAACAAAGTGCCATAATTACAAATCCACAAAGTGCCTTTAAAACAGAAAATACATATTTGTGTTTGTGACCATGTTAAATTTACTTTTCTAATCACAGTAGATGTCACATCCAATGACTGAGCATTTGACCCTCCTAATTTTGTTTGCCCTGTAAAACATTTAAACAAGGCCCCTGAAATCTATCTCCTCCTGATGTGGCCCATCCACTGCCACCCTGCAGCAGACACCCATCCACTGCCACCCTGCAGCAGACATCTTGGTGGAGGTTCTTCAGCCTGTTTTACAATGAACATTATTTTATAACCTTTGTAATGATGCAGTATTACGTGCCTAACTAGCCAGGCTATTTAAATGGGTAAATCACATTTATTGGTGGAACAACTGGGAGAACAAATGTGTGAAGACCCTTAGAGGACATGGGTGAGGGGAAAAATGATGGGAGATTCATGCAATACATTTTTTTCCCTCATAGTAACTTAAAAAAACCAGAGTTGTTGTTTTTGTTGGTAGTGTGAGATTTTGGTGTGAGGGGAAAAAATTAATTGCATGAGTCTCCCATCAATTTCTTTTAACCATACCCATGTCCCATGAGGGACTCCGCACAAATGAATTAGACAAATGTGAAAAAAAATGTAATTAATGTTCAGCCCAAAAGTCCATCTCTCACTCTTGTATGATAGCTCGACTCGCCTGCTTATGCCGTCAACGTCATCTGTGATTTTTCCGATTCTTCTTCTCCGGCTCTGAGAGGTAGCGCTATTGTCTTCATCTTCCATGGCTTCTGTGCGTATATAACGTAACAATAGTCTAGCAGCACCTGCTGGTGGGATGACCGAATTGCAGCCATAAATGCATGGGCAATTTCTAACTGTTTTTGCATGGTTTTTCTTGCTCAATTTCTCCTAGAAGGATTATGCAGGTGAAAAAAGCCTTTTCAATGCAGGAAAACTGTCATTGTTAATTACGACATTAGCTACTTTTCACAAGGTTTTCTTGTAACGTTATATTGTATCGCTGCTGTGCTATGGGGAGAAGAAAACAGATGTCGAACAGTTTAACTCTGCCCGGGCTGTATTAATGGACCTAGCTCCTGTCCCGGTCACGTGCTGGGTGCTATGGGCAGAGTTTATGAATGCACAAAAGGTCCCTGTTCAGTTAGCTAATAACTCAAGGATGCGTGATACATTAGTTGGAAATAATAATGTTACATTTATGATTTAATTCATATTTAAAGGTTTGCTAGGCTTTACTGGTCTTACCATCCCCCTGTTAAAATGTAGCCAGTCTCCCACTGGTTGCCTATATGCTCGAAGAATAAATTCAATATTATTTCACCTGAAGACTGAGTGCCAGCCACTTGAGGACAAAATATCAAGACTTCCTGGATCTTGTTTTTTGTACTTACACCTGAGCACCTGTCATATCAGCCATCAGAATCCTGCAGCACTTCCTCCTTCCATTGTACTCACACCATATGTAAACACCAGGTCCAAAGTATGCCTGCGATTATGTGTAGGCCCAAGAACATGTTGTAGACAAAATGAATGAAGAACAATGGAATTCAAGTAAAGAATCTAATGTAGATCTAGGAGGACGATAGATAATTGCACAGAGGGCACCTTAAAACTACAGACATCAGTCACCTTTATGGGGTAGCATTTGGACCGTTTGTGAGACACTGCAGCTAAACCTCCACCACGGCCATTTAATCTGACTGAAACAATCATAAAATGGGGGCATAGTTCACAAACCTGACAATCATCCCCAGATTGCTACCATGTCTCTGTTAAAAAGATAAAATCAAGCTGATTAGAAATAATAACATCATTTAAAATAAAAATCTTGCTAGAGAGAAAAGCTCTAACATTAAAAAGACCGAGCTTAACTGAGGTAGATGGAGGTAAAAAAGAACCTGTAGGATGCAACTGGACGCTTAATAAATTAGATGACAGCAGATCTTGAAGGCCTAACACAAAACTAATCTTGACTGGGATACTAAAAATGTCAACAGCGGGTGTGAGTCCGGTAGAAAATGTATTACTCTTAAAAGTGGAACTAAAACAGTAGGGACAGTTGCTAGATGTGGTAGTGCTATGACTCATATGGTTACTCAATAAGGCCTTAGACCTTCAAATTTTTAGAAAACAGACAGAATTGCGTAATTTTAGCTCACCACTTGTAAGAGATGCTAAGTTGTTCACAGGGTTCTGTTGTGCTAAACTTAAAGTATTCACCAAAACATTTATCAAGGTGTGAATTGTAATTAAGAGTAAAAAATAATGGGCATGCTATATGTATTGACAAGCAACGATATAACTATAGGAACTAAAATGTGAATCTTGAATCTTGAAAAATCATGAAAACTGAAAATAAAAACTAGAAGGAAATTAAAATTATTATATAGTAATCTAATCCCCTCATGACCTTCTGATGTCAAACATGAAGTGTAGCTAAGACTATCTACACATGAAACATCCTCTCACAAAGCTAACAAAGCTGATTGCCAGATGGGTTGCTTATATTTGTACTAAGGTTGGCTTGGCTCACAGAGTGTTTATTAATGGCCTCAACAATCCAGTGCAACTGATTAAGGGATCAATTAGGGACATGCAATCAAAAATATCAAAAGTGCAATATTAACAAAATTGATTTTCTAAATGGTAAAAGGCTGCAGTTTTTTCTCAGAAGTAATAATGTTTTAGATGGCTTTCTAAACAAGTGGAGGGATTTTGTTGTGCCAAATCCCTGGCTGAAGTCAATCTGCATGTTGAAGTATGCCATACCAAGGTGTTGCAGCCCACATCGCAGTCTCATTACCTACCAACTGACTTCCGGTTTAAACTGACATTCTGTTGAATGACTACATTTTCCATGTAATACTGATGTTTGACTGACCACCACTTTTTGAGCACACACAAAACATAGACCTTATGTTATTACAAAAAAGTAGCTGTCAAACTCACGCCTTCATTCACACTTATGTCTCTTTTTTTAATATACATTTTAGTATACACAATGGCTTAATGCAGACTTTCAAAACAAATTTGATCTGGTGGGAATCCAAAAAAACATTTATTATTATAATATCACACACTTCGTGCAGAGCACTTTGTTTCCACATGGTAAAGGGGAAGTTCACTTTCTAACACGTCTGGGCTTATTTTCACATCTGGGCTTTTGTATGCACCCCCAGACAGCTTTTACATCGATTGCTTCAATATTTAGATATACAATAATCAATATAGGCAATTTCCCTACTCCATAGAAGCCTCATTCAACATCAAGCGCCATGTTATATACATTGTAAACACGTCACCGTTTCCCATGACGAAGATGATGTCCTTCTAATCAAAGTTTTTTTTTTTAATGATCAGTTACTTCATTTGGTTAATATTTACTGCAACCAGATTACACACAAATTGCACTTTATATCATTTTCATGGACTACACCCCTGGTAGGTGTGAAAACGTGTGCAGAAGTGTTATAAAGTGAACATCCTCTCAAGGAAGTGATGGAAATGTTACATAGCTACATTATATTTTCAAGTCTGAATCAAGGTGTTGATTTTTAAGATCAGAAGAAAGTGTGGAGATATCAATCTTTAGTTTGTCCAAGGAACACCATCTAAATTGTAAGCCTGATGATTTGTCCTGCTATCAAATACTATTCTAACCTCACAAGTCCTGAAACAGGCTTTTCTCCATTCGGTCTGTTCTGGTGTAGCTTGCCCATCTTGTCCTTTAATGAATTGATGCAGGCGTTGTGTTTGTTGCTTTGTAGGTGATGCCAGTATTTGAGGAGTTCGCTGGGATGAAACCCATGTGACGTTATCAGGTGGCTGTACTTGCAGCTGGAGTAGGACACCCGCCAGTGGTTGAACAGGAACTCATTGGGTGGCGGTGTTGGCTCGATACGCAGCTTGGCTAGGCATATTCCCACGTACACATCCTCTAAATGCAGGCGCTTGATGCTTAGAGAGGCTCTGTAGATTTTCCCTGCCAAATCTCCGGAGAACACGTAACCTGTCCCAGAGCAGAAGGTGGGATACTTCTCACTTGGGTACAGCTCAGGAGACATATACCACTTGCTATTTACATTTCGGTTGGGTGCGAAGCCCCTCATATTGTTGCCTGTGAAGTAGTCCTTCTTGGGCTTCAGTTGGGGCCTGAGAAGCTTGTGGATGAGGTACTCTGTATTGACAAACATGTCGCTGTCTGTCTTCATGACATAGCTAGCCTGCTGGCAGTGCATTGCCACCCAGTTCATCCCCATCAGAGTCTTTATGGTCAGGTTGTTGTAGGCATCCAGAAAGTCTTGCTGAATTATATCGTGATGCCTAAGGCTTTCTGCTTCCAGGGTCCTTTGCTGTAAGCGTCCCAGCTCCCCTTCATTCACCCCTAGCAAGAACAGCCGGATGAATCCTAAGCCTTGCGCGACACTCTTATTCCCCCATGTCTGACGAATGGCATCCCTTGCCTCCACTTGCCGGGCTTCAGTGGCTATCAGCAACACCAGAAATGGTGCTGGTTTGCCCTCTGGGCATTTGTCTGGCTCGTTGATGATGTATGGGTAAGGTCCTGGTGTTAGCTTGCCACTAAGGCCTCCCTCTTCACTTTGGCTCGTGTTTGCTGCCAGAGAGTTCTCGAGGCCCGTCTCCCCCTGGCGAGAGGAGTCATCATCTTCTTGGTGCGAGCTGATGTTGGCGTCAGTCTTAAAGGTCGGACGAGGAACAATCACAAACCTCCACAGAGAGTGTCGGGAACTCAGGTTCCCTTTGGCCTTCGTGGAGTGTAATCCGCTATAGTCTACAGGATACAATCTCCGCCACGGCATACCCTTGAGCCCCGGTAGCCAGTCCTGATGGACCAGAAAGACCAGGACTCCCAGCAGCGATAGAAGATATATGAGTCCCGCCATGTGTGTGCAGCAGTGGCGTCGCCTCCACTGCATGGTGTCCGGAGGCTTTGTGGCACCACTAATTCGCTCAGACAGTGATCACACTAGTCAGGTCAGTCGCAAACAGCTTCTGACCAATCCTCGGTCCCTGGAGACGATGTGAGATGTGTGGTGGATCTCCCGAGGGTTGCCTTTAGCCAGGGTTAGTGTTGCACTTCCATGCGAGTCACTGTAAATCACTCTTTTGTTGTCCAGCTAGCCAGCTCGGAAGTGTAAGCGTGCTCTCATGTTGAATCCCCAGTGATGTCGGCTGTTATGTATCTAGGAGAGAGGGGTGAACACATAACACAAGGTCACCAGTTGCATCAATTGTGACCATTTCATTTTTCATTGGTGAAGAAATTTGATCCTAAATACAGTGCCTCTATATTTCTCCTCCTTGAACTAGAACAGATGCTTCTGCTGGAGTTAGGAATATTAGTTGGGGAAGTTAATGTTGTCTCCATGTTTAAACTCAAAAGATGGATTGTGTGTGTGTTTTGTTCCTCCCCTGATGCCTCATAAATGTACTTGTGTAGTCCACGGTCACGATACATTTAAGTGCAAAGAGGTTGTCACACATGACAGAATGCATTAATTTTGAGGCAAATGAATGCTATGATGTTAATGATGTCAAATCTCAGCAGACTGTTGTATTGATTCATTTTGAGATTCATGATTGGGAATGGTTACAATATGATGGTTGAGATTCACAAGGAAGAGAATGGATCCTTGTCTAGATATATGACTGGCCATCGCCTTCATTTATTTACCAATTTCCTAAAACTTCAAATGTATCCAATTCGACCAATAATCCTATGGTCAGTGAAAAAAACTAAGCTATAGACGAGTAGATCAGCACGAATGACTTATACATTGCTTGTCTAATTTATTCAGACTGCATAAAGGTTTCAATAAAAAAACATCACAGCCAGTCGAATATAAAAACATCTGCTGATAGTTGCATTTTCACACTAAAGCCATTGAACTATGCCTCAATTATATTGTAATATTATCAATTACTTACAAAGTCCAGAGAGGCCTCACCCCAAGTTATTTATTAGATCTCTTATTGCCGTATGTCCCTTCCTACTCCCTGATATCCTTGGATCCATTGTTCCTTGTTGTTCCAAGGTCCAGATTAATACATGTCTCGGCTTTTAAATCACTTTTAAAAACACACTTTTTTTTAATATTGCTTTTTGGTGAATTCATTTATATTTTATGGCATTCCAGTTTGTTTTACTCTCTTTGTGTTTTATAATGTGTTTAGTTGTTGTGGCTTTTAGTTTGTTTTAATTTCTTTTTTATTGTAAAGCACTTTAAACTGTTTTGAAAGATACTATATAAATCAAGTTTATTATTATTATTATTATATAATAATTGAGAGACTGACTGCTCTTGTTTCTGACAGACAAAAACTAAGCTTACACACTACAAAGTCTACTGTATTGCAAATTGCAGCGTTACATTGGAAATGAATGGAAAACAAGGCAATGATGCAGGTGGTGTGTAGGAAGCGTAAAAGGACACTCGCCATGTGACATTAATGACATTCCTTTCTTTCACAGATAACATCAACTAAAATTTTCATTTTCATTTCAACACCATAGGCCATAAGATATTTAAGCATGATAGACATCTTTGCGTAGCCTGTGTTAGCCATGTAATGGCAGTTTGATACAGCACTGCGTTATGCCCGACAAAGTTTAATTCGCCAATTACTGTCAGACACTTAATGATTATATAATGAATCTCCTTATTCAAGTGAATAATTTTAAGACTAGTTTAAGGCATCTGTCTCTGTCACCTGTCTCTGTCACATCTGTCTCTGTCATCTTTGTTTTGTTTTATTCATTTCCGCATCGGACATGGGTTGCGTGCCGGGTAACCAAAACGCAGATAAACTACACAACATCAGCGGTTGCTTTATTTTCAGTGTGTCTTACCTGAATATCATAAACAGTTCCAGAGAGAAGACGGTGATTTTGTCGGTGTTAATATTCCTTGAGCACAGGCTCATCCAAGTGGACTTTGCCCCCCTCTATGCAAACATCCAATATAAAGCCTGACAAGACACTCGCAGATTCTCTAATATCTTTCCGTCACAGGTGGCACGCTCTCATACACGGTCACTTTCTCCCCTGGTAACAGTGAATCTAATCTTTAAATTTGTTTATTTGCTGAATGTTACTTCATGAAGAGCAGTTCCACACGGAACACTTTCCGGTTTATTGACACTCAGCGATAGCCTGCACAGCCACACTTTATGGCAAATGGACAAGGTACATACAACCTGTTCTCAAGACCCGTCTCCTCACTGACACCCCACTGACACCTACTGTAAACATCAGGCGTTACACCTCTGCAATTCTCTATGCAGCATGTAAGAAAACAATCCTAATCCAATAAATTCAGAACCTCTGGTCTACCTCCCTCCTTAACACCCCACCCATGTGTCCCTGACAACTTTCGAGCCAAACCTACACCCTTGATGCAGGCAGTTATGATTCAGACAAAAGTTAAATTGGCACACTGCGTACTTTGAAGTTGTCAAACTTAAAATTCATATTTTAATGAATTGGACTTTTATTCGTGATGGCGATGACCCTAGATAGTAATTAAAAGTTTATTCAGAGCATAGTGAGATGTATATTTGAGTATGCTTAAGAAACAAGTAACAAGGATACTTGAGGTGTACTAATGTGTACAACAACATTGCCCAGCCTATATCCAACCTTCACGCTTCATGCCTTGAGTCTTGGAGCAAATCTATTTGCTCACTAAACAAGGAAGATTTCCTTCGATTGCTTTTAGAGCAACGTCGAATTAAGAAACCCCTCGCACTCTCTCAAGTTTGCTTTCTCTGGTAATCGTGCAGAATCCCGGTAAAGAATGCATGTAGACTGATCAGCCAATGTTCTGTTAGTGGGCCACTAGCCCCCTGGAGTGGAGTGTGTTCTCTCACATTCTACTGAATTACACACTACCCTCTTAAAGGACCCCCGCGACACAAAGAGCTGTTTGTGAGAGCTCACAGAAGCGCTGAAAAGACTTATGCCGGACTCTCATGGATGCGTCAACAGACATGAAAAGAAGCGCTTCCTTTCCAGACTTATAAAGGGGCACACCCTTCACTCGCGAAAGAAAAAGCTGAGTTTACAAGTCAAATCATGATCTCTCCTACCGTGTAGGCTCGTGCAACGTCTCGCCAGTCTCTACCCTGCAGCCGGAGGCAGCGCTATCTTGATAGGACTTTGTATCGTGAGCTTTCAAGCATATACACAGCTGTTTCACCAATTTCCTCTCCTGCACTGTTACCCATCGCTCTTCAGATGCAGTGAATTACACCTTGCTCTGCCTCCTGGTTATATCCAGTGCAACCTCTCGCTCTCTCCTACTACGGTTGGCCCGGTCACGCCGCCACCGCTATTTGTTTGATGCTCGGGCTCGTTTGCATGAAGACCTCACCTTTCTCCTCTACGACGGGTGTCGAGCCATGCCCCTGTTTAGCCAACCTGCACCCGGGACCGTCTGACTGTTTGAATTGCCTCCGGTCGTCCTCCATGCAGGCGTAGCTCTCGACCAATAACGCGCATGCATAGACCTCGCATGTGTTCTAGGGCTCCAGCGTCCAGTGTCGGCGGTGCCTTGTCCCCCCCCCC
>OMKK01001252.1:10949-30251 GCA_900302305.1 Polymixia japonica | reverse complement strand
TCAGTTGTAGAAGCTTGCGTGTGAGCTCTCCTGGAGTGTAGAGTGCGGTGATGACTGCTCTCTTCTGGACCAGCCCTGCTGCTGCTGCCGCCGCTGCCGGAGAAGAGAGACACAGGAGCAGAGAAACACAGCCCCTCGCTGCTCCCACCAATACGAGCAGCGCTGTTCGCTGCACAGATAATGAGAGGGGGTGTGCCTGCCCGCCGCCCGACTGCCTGTGTATGTGTATGTGTGTGTGTCTGTGTGTGTGTGCGCGTGCGTGCATGCAGGAAAGTTCACTAGATGTGTGCCTGCATTAGCGTTTCGGCGTGCCTGTGTGAGAACTACAGTAATAGAGGAAATAGCAGGGCTGTAAGCCCAGCTGCTCTAGCAGCGCTCTGATCCTGTGCTATGTCTGTACTAGGCTGACAGAGTTTTCTGCAGCCCCGGCAGGCTGATCGGGCAGAGGAGGAAAGAAGAGAGCAGATTGGCGAGCGTGGCGTCTGGAGCAGGTAAAAGTCACCCCTCCTTCCCTTCCAGCCTGTCTAACTCCCGAGTAGGCAGCACCGTCCGTCCACTGTATATATAGATATAGGAAGACGACTGTTCTCTGATCAGTAGAGCATGCCTCTTTTCTCTCCCCCCCTCCCCTCTCTACAGCCCTCATTTGCTGTGCCTCAGCAGGAACATCTCTCTCTTGCTCTCCCCTTTCTCTCTCTCCCCCCACCCCCCAACATGCAAATCCCCTCGATCCATCTTAAAGCCCGGGCCGCTGCTGGGAAACTGATTCCAGCAACTCCACTTCATCTTTCCCCGGTGCTGTGAAGAGAAGGATGAGGGAGACAAGGGGTTGTGTGAAAAAAAAAAGAATTAAACACGAGGGCGGGTACAGTTTGTGGTTTCCAGAGGGTTCTTCCTGAAGAAGAACTATACAAAACTGCTGAGTTTGAAATAAATATCACCTCTAACGCAACTGAAAAATAACTCGTTATCGTTGCACATGCGGCAAAACAGCTCTAGTGATGCATGCAGTGATTGTTATAGACGAACAGACGACGATTTAACAGCATATCTGAATACTTTCTCGACGTAGTACAATTCATTCAACGATGTACATCAATGTCTTGTAATGAAAGTTACAAGTGCCAGGGGATTAAAAAAAGATTATATGTTGCAACATCTCAAAATATAAACCCCTTCCAGTCTTGAGACAGTACCAACGTTGTATTTCACCCATTGTGCAACTGTTGGCATGGAGACCTGCATCCTGGACAACTACGAATCTAATACACTCACGCCCTGTTAACATCCTCAGGCAAACTCTAACCTCTCTACAGTATGTAATCCCACTACTCTGTTTAACTGGCAATTTCCTTCTGAGCAAAACTTTCCCAGGAAGCCCATTGTCACGGAGCCCTCTTTTCGCACTGCTGAAGCTGGTAGGCCGGCTAGGACACCCGGGACCCGACCGCAGCTCTCACATCCTCCTGTTTTTAAAGGAAGTGGCAGGATAGTCAAAGGGCCACCGCGGGAGTTGGGGTGGAAGACACGGCTAGCCGGCTGATATAAACAGGTGGCACTGCAGGTGAAAAAAAAAAAGGCTTACTGTATAACACTGTAAAACAAAAAAGAGTGCAACAAACTGCGTGTTTTGCCGAGTGCTGCCGTCAAACACACAAAGAAACGTGACGAGCTGTTAAGAGCTTATGGCTGCAGAGAATAACAACATTCAAAACGCATTTCATGTAGCCTAGTGACAGACCTCGGTTGATGACTCCTCGCTTTTCGAGCATGAAAAACTGATGTCAGTCGGAATACATCTCCGCTCCAACTTCATCAGCTTTAATTTCATTCTCTTTGAACAGGAAGTGGGAACATTGTGAGGTTTTTGTTTTTTTTTCTAGGAGGCTGTATACCCATCATCCCCTCCCATCGTGCTTCCTGGCACCGGTGGCCTTCTTTATGAAAAAGGAAGCTATAGCTCCGTACATGGAATCCAGATTCCTTATATGATTAATCAGAACTTTTCTATATTTCGATATAGAACCTTTGATATCTCAAGAAACCCCCTGTTCTACACACACATTCTCACAATTTGTTATAGCTGCAATTATATTGTTATGGCTGAAATACTGGTCCCAATGCTTTTACTGTAGGGGGTTTGTTACTCATTTACCACACGCAGCAGCTAGGCGCTCTTTCACTTCTTAAATCTGCCTCTCTGGTGTATTGTAGTTTATTTCCACAGAGCTGCATGGAATTGCATTTGTATGAATGGGGACAAGCTACCGTACACAGCAATCAAGAGAGAGTGCAGTGATATGTCATCCTGACAGCACAAGCATGGTGCAGCAGCTGCCCTCCACCCCTCCAAACCCACACACACAAACACACACACACACACACACATGGACAGGCACACATCAATTGCAGGGCCCCTATAAACAACATCCGCAGGGGAGCTATAAACTATACTGCCAGGGCACCAGGGTCAAATAAGCACGTCTCACTATCCTACTGAATAAAGAAAGACCCATCCTCTGCATCAAACCAAGCCCACACATTACATTCACTTCCTCATCCCCAATCCCATCCATCAACATGAGGATTGCACCTTACGAATGAAACCAGTGCATTACGGAAAGTTGTAGTCCACCTGGCATTTCAATTTCTTAGTTAGTTATAGTGCTGGGGCATGTTATTGTTGCACCTTGTCTGGTGAGTCTGCTTTAATAACCCTTGAATGTGTGTGAGTATCACGGATGTGGTCCATACAAAACTAATCTTAGTAGATGCACACAGGACAGATGAGGCCTTGGGACACTTTCATGTCTTTGTGCACCATCAATAAAACACAGAGATGCTTTGGTCTTCAATGGTTGAGTAAGAGTGTGATAGTTTGAAATGTATTTTATAGGCTTTTTGACAGTTTATAAATCATACTGTATAATGACTGAATTAACTGTTTAACGGTAGCTTTGCAATGTTCCACAATACCAGTGGCATAATAGTGGCCACATACATAGAAACAAATATGTATTGATAATACTTTGTGGCTACATGACACATTCTCTACTGCTGGCTTCAAGTTCAATCACATCATATTACTTGGTCAATAAGTTTTGAACAATGCACTCAGCTCTCCAACTGACTTTAAACTCTGAGTGAACTCCGCTGAAAGAACTTAAATTGCATTTCCCAATCTCAGATGTTCAGGTAGTTCAGTGTCAAAGCCATGAAGCCTAATATTAGTCTACAGTCTTGTGTGCCTGCATCTGTGAAGCTCTCTACACACAAGTGTGTGTGTGTGTGTGTGTGTGTGCGCCCATGCTTTGACTGACAGGAGCTAGAATTGCAAATGACTTAATTGATTCAAAGTCAAAATCAAGTGTCCAGCATTAGTGAATTTCACACCACTAAACTACTGTTCAGTGACCCTGTGTTTGTGAGATATCACTTCCATCACCTATGACACAACCTAATTTCAATGGTCTTAAAGATGTTATCTGTAAATTCTTTGTGTTTAAAAATTTTGGTTACTATCATTCATACAGTATCAATCATTCTCACAATAATGATTCAACTCAGTCCTGTCCAATGAATGACTCCACATTCCTGAATGGCATGCCAGTGTCAGTGGCGACAGTTCCATGCATAGGATGTGACATATTTCACATAAACGGGTGTTGGGAGTGGGTAAACAAGTGAGACACAATGGCTGAAAAACCCAAGAAAAGGCAAGTGCTATCTTCAGAATCAGAACCTGCAACTATTCCAAAGAAGAAACAAGTGTGTCAGTCTGAGGAAGGAAAACAGTTTTTTTGACAGACACAGTAATTGCGAACTGAACTCTGGGAATTGTCGTTCAAACACTCAACGGCTATGGATACAGATTATCAGTTTAAAAGACAGTTGATGTTCAAACTGTATGCTTTTTAAGAGTTACATGCAGTATACATTAAAGATGTACCAGGTTTCTTTGTAATATAAGTTATGATGTACATTAAACAGACTGTGAGTGGACGGTACTTCATACTTAGTTGTGCCCATGAGGCTAGAGAGTGCAAATTCTCTATTTACCAAATCCAGAAAGGCCCTTCCACAAAGTACAGTGTCAGAAAGTGAGGTAAGAATATAAGGTATGAATCACATATCAAGCTTACTGACAAGTACAGTGCTCCCAAAATAGGTACATCTCTCATAACAGTTGCTAGCTGGTGCTGGCCATGGTCTTCCACTAGTAAGCTGCCCTGGTAGGTAATGGGAGTATCTTAATCATGCAAAACACAATTTAGCTTAAGTGCTACTTTGAATCAAACTCAAATAATATAGATCAAACTCATTTTTCATGATCTGACAGGTTCGCATTGAAGAAGGCAATCAAGAAATGTTAGCCAGAGCACTATATTTATACTCTTATGGTAGAAACATCTAATGCTTTAAATAATGACTGGGCAAAGAAAAAATGAAGTCTGTCTCAGTTATGGATGCAGTTAATCACATACTTTCTTTCTACAGTTGGAAAATAATGTCAGATCCTATTTTTACAGTACATAACCTGCCAGGACATTGCACAAATACATGCAAATTAATTAATGACAAAGGACTTTCAGGTGACTTCTTTAGCCACAAAACTATCCCATCTATCTAAAAGTCAAAGGGATATTTCACACAGCAAATTACTATCCTATCACTCTAGCAACACACAGTTCACATAGGTATATAATTGCATATAATGGTATAATTGGGTCCCATACAAGAAAAACATAAGCAAAATGAATAAACGCTTAACCCAAATTGAAAAAGGTTTTTATTATGTCAATTACAGCAATGTTTTGCTTGAGGTCATTAGGGATATCTGTCTTTGTTCATCCTCAAATACATAAGAATGTTGATGCTAAAAGGCAAAACAGAAGTAACTATTTCACATGGAAATATAAATTAGCTTTAAATCATATTGTTCAATTTCCTTCTCCAAAAGATGCTACAAGCATTTCAGCATTGCCCCTGTCTGTTGTTTCAGTTGTATAACAGATATGGTCCAGAAAAAGTGGGGTGAGAACTGTTCATGGGGGAAATTACAAAGAAGAAAGCACTTAATCTGTGGGGGTTTACATATCGTTTTTATCAAACATGTCAACTCATGGAGACGGGGGATGACTTTGCCCTAATCTTTAGGTAAAGACACAATCTAAAAGTGATATTACTGCTGAATGACTCCTGGAAGAAAACTAACAAATGAAGCAACTTTTCAACACTCCCCTGACAAAATAGAACACTGTGGCCAAGCTGAATCTTTAAATCGGAGATTAAGTCACACCCATGCTTTTTTTGGCATATTAAAGTTGATTTGTGTGTCATATTGATGGCTTGATGAAGAAAACTATTCCAGAGCTTGATTGACAGAAATGCTATAAAACGTATTTTAGATTAATAATTTGTGCCAATGTCAGTGAGGCAACCCAGTGTCAGCAGTGTCAGTTTTGTGCAACAGAATTGAATACATTCCATGATTCACATTTTAAACCAAATTGTTACAGGTTAATGATCTAGCTAGAATTTTGGCAGTTCATTTTAAAGTGCTGTAAGGATGCTGGGCTTTACGAGTGACATAATAATATTAAGTTTGGGAGACGCTGGACCCAAAAGGTTAACAAATATAACGGACATTTATGGCAGTGTTTCTTAAAGACTGGTAACTGACAATTTTTTAAAGGGGACAAAACACAATTCCCACCATTTAATAATTGAACTATCTGTTCTAATGTTCAGATAAGCAAAAACAAAAATAAAAGAGAAAGAAAGTTAAACATATTTGAGATTGAGACCAAAGGAATAGCCGTCAGGCCACACATCCAACCATACCCATACACACCCTTTAGCACATACACACATATACAGTGTTCCTGAGGACCAATTTTGCAGTAAGCCACTGCTATTTTCATCTGTTTCCCAAACTAGAAAAAAATTGCCAATAAGATATATTCTACAATATATTGACTACAGAACTTTAAATCAAACATACATATTCATCTTCAAATCAACGTAACTTAAGTAGGTGCAGGACTTGACATGGAAGAGACATGGAAATTGGCTTGTCTAGTTTATATACTCTATTCAGAACATGCATTAAGAGACTGGAAACACCTGAAAATCTAAACAACCAAACAAGGGAAGTATGGAACGAAAACAAAGACTGAACAGGTTTTGTTAACTGATATATGATTGCCATTTGCAATACATCAGCTTTAAAACGGAACCCTAATGTTACTGTTTTGGGTCAAGTAATGACACATTTTGTATATATTAACTCATTGCCATTTACAGTCACTTCTTTTTTTCTCTCCTTTTTTTGCAAGGCTGGCTAATATCCAGGCTCAGTTCAGAGGATAAATGGAAGGTGAAGAGGGTTCCCTCTTTACAGCCAGCAAGGCATTTGAGATAAACAGACTTCACTTGCTTCGAGTGAAAAAGCACATCCCGAAAGGTCGACCTGGGTGCCGTCAGTGACTTGATTAGACCAGAGCATCTCCAGAGAGGTGCGCACCGCATTCCCACGCATTGCTCAACAATGTCCATATGGCTCACTTCATCAGTGACTCCTACAAAGTACAAAGCAAGCAAAAGTTAAGAATTAATAGTGGCACGTCAAACTCGCACACAAGATCTGTAACTTAAATTGCATCATGGAACGCTCAGGTCAAACTCAAAATCAGGACTTTAATTAGTCTAAAAGTCGTGACTTGAATGGAGTAATAATTCAAATTAGTCCAATTCTAATTATTGTCTCCTGTGAAAAGGAGCTGGGCAGGGAGTACAGTCTCGATTATATTGAACCCAAATGACATTTTGTAGGGAAATCGAAGACAAGGCCAATGCAGTGTGCTACATACAAAATATCCTACCTGAGTCTCTTTTGGCTCTTGGATGGGAGGTTCCTCAGCGTTCACCTCCACAGAAGCAACTGTGCTGGCCATTTGTAAGCTTCTGGTGACTGGACCACCCACTCTCTCCCTTGTTCGCAGGGAGAACCGCTCCTCTTTCTTCGGCTGCTGTGGTGGCGATTTGACCTCTGCTACCCTCTTGGGTACCACCTCCTTGCCCATACGCTGCATTCTCATAGCTGGCCGTTGCACAGCATCGCTGGGAGTGTCTGAGGACGAAGGTGTGGGAGGTAAAGATTGAGCCTGGCTCTTTTTACTTTTTTTACCAGGGGATACTGGGGAAGCTGGGAATGAGGCAGGCCTCTTGGGGCGGCCCAACGTAGCAGTGGCTTTTCCTTTGCTTGCCTGGGCGGGTTCAGGCTCTGCAGCACCATAGCTGCGGGCTCTGGTCTTTCCCAAGGGTCTACGCTCAGGCTCAGGCTCAGCCTGCTGGATGTCACAGTCTGTGGCTTTTCTCCTAAGGTTCATATTTTTCTCTACCACAGGTGTTTCTTGTTTCACCTCTACTGCACCTTTCTTGCCCTTTTTTACGACAGGCTTCATGGGACAGCTGACTGCAATATGTTTACTGAGACTTGCAGGATAAGTAAACTCCCGACTGCAGTGGGGGCAGATGTGAAGTTCCTGCTCTTCTTCAACTTTAACAGCCTTTTTAGCAGTAGCAGCTATTTTATTTTTCTGTGAAATTGCCTTCTGGACCAGCTGGTTTTTCTTCTTATTAAGGGCACTCATTTTTGTTTTACCAGAAGGCTCTTGATTGAAATTGAGTCTCTTAGGCTGCCCCATTCTACGGAAAGCATTTTGTCCTGCGCTGGCTGCTGCAGGCAACAAGGCTCCATTCTGAGGCTTCACTATCTGCTTGAGAGGGATGGGGTTTTTCTTGGGAGTGTAACGCTTCTTATCACTAGCGTTGGCACAGGCTAATATGTGCTTGTGCAGCTCAGGCATGTTGTCAAAGCTGTTGCCACACTTGGTGCAACGAATGGCAGTGGTAAAGGTCTGCGGTATGTTGTGGGTGGTGAAGTTGGTGGCCGAGGCCACGGAGCCGGCATGAGATCGGCTGTGGTAGGGAAACGGGGGTGGTTTAAAGCTGGGGTAGTGTTGATTAATGCCAAGGCGGACATCCGGGCCTTTAGGCTTCCCTCCCTCTGAAGCCATGATCTTTATTGTAGTGTACAGCTCTTCAGTGGGATCCTCTGGCCCATCATCTTCATGTTTACCATTCACGTCAGGCTCTTCTTCCGTTATATTAGAGACGCTGTGTGAAGCCGATTCATCAGACGTCTCTGGTGCTGGTGTAGAGGGACTGCTTTCCTCTTTAGCCCTGGATGCATCTGTGTAGTTTTGCGGCCTCAGCTTACCGCTCTCTACTGTAGTATGTGTGCATGTCTGGTTTGGGTGAAGGTCCTTTTGGTGCTGCTGGAGGTTACAGAGAAATGCAAACTCCTTAGAGCAAGCAGAGCACACAAAGATCCTGCCCACACCGTGGAGAGCTGTTCGGTGAGCCAGCAGGGCAGGGGCATCTCCAAACAGCTGCACGCAGAACTCACACTTATAGGGCCAATCCACAGCATGCTCCAAGATGTGCCCGTTTAGCTCTTTGATGGAGCGGAATGGCTGTTCACAGACATTACACACAAAAGTCTTGCAGAATGCCTCCGAGTCCTCCACCTCCTCAGAAGGCTTTTCAAGTGCAGCAGGTTGAGGTGAAGAGGCAACAGCATCATGAGATGGAAGGGTCATATGCGACAACTCCTCATCTGTGTGATGAATGGGCTCCTCCTTTATCACAATGTGAGTAAGGGATGGCAATGCCAGTGGCGGAGACGGGTCATGTGATATAGGAGGAGGAGATGTCGATGAGGCAGGTGATGATTCCGGGTGGGATGATAAAACGGCAGAGCACTGGGAACTTTCCTCTATTGTTGAATTTAGGTCTTGACTTAATTTTCCGTTAGCCAGACCGTTGCCATTTACAGTTTGAGAAACCTCAGCCTCTGCGGTTGGAGGCTCTACTGGCGTGGGCTCAGAAGGGCTTGGTGCAGTTGAACTATTGAGGGGATCTTTGACTGGTGTGTGGGGGGCAGAATCCAGTGGCTCAAGGATATTGTTCTCATCTCCATTATCCAGATTTTCTTCAACTAACGATGTCTCCTCTGTGTCCGATAGGGGCTTGGGTTCAAGTGATCTGGGAGACATTTTGGGAGACAGGACAGGAAGAGGTCTCGATGCAGAGCAGTCTGACGGCTGAGAGAGAGGAGAGCCAGGCATGCCTGGAGAGGGTATTGTGGGCAGTACAGGAGGGGGTGGTGTTGGGGATGTCATGCTGGAGGTGCCAGGTGAGGACGGGTTCATAGTGACAGGGGTCAGAGAGGGTGGAGAGGGGTTGGCAGATTCTGATGCTGTGTGAGGAGAGAGGGACTGATAGGAGCCTAGACTTGCCAAGGTAGAGGGGCCCTCCTCTCCTGCTGAGGTTAGAGCAGCGTACTCGTTCATCAGCACCTTCTCAAGCATGCTGGTGTTAGGCTTCCTCTTCTTGGTCAGTGGCTGTGGTGCTGGACTCCCCTTGGATTCTGGCTCCACTGTGCTCTTCCGATGCATGCTTAAATCCAGAGCTGAATCCCCGTGCACCTTGTTTAAACTGTCACTCCTCTTGTTGACAGAGCCCGACAGGTCTAAGGGCTGCTGATTACAGGAGTTCCCCCCACTACTGGAGGCAGGGCGGCTGTGCATGTCCTTTCCAGAAGTGCTGATGGTGTCCCCGTCGTCCTTGCCAGGTAGGCTGCCAGCAGGGGACAAGTTGTGGCCTTCCAGTTTTGGCACCTTGAGGACATATGAGCTTCCCGCCTCTGCTTTCTGTGCAGGGCTGAGCTGGGGAGAGGAGGGAGGAGAGGCTGTTCTTCTCTTAAACCTGCCAGACGCCCCTGGCAGAGACGTGACCGACAGTGGGGAGGCCAGTCTATGGCTTTCTGCTATCAGGGCAATGGTGGACTTCTGACTGTCATGTGTCTGAAGGAGCTGTTTGAGCTTCGGGGAAAGATAGACCGTTTTCTCCCTTTGAAATGCTAATGAATCTGCGGACTGGGGAAACAGTCCTCCCACTAACAAGTTGGATGAGGAAGACATGGAGGAAGAAGAAGAGGAGGAGGAGGAAGTGGAAGATCCCGTTTCTGTCTCCATTTTAAGACTGGGAATGAGTGGGGGTGTAGATGTTCTCCTTTTTGATGTTGGCTGGCCTATGTTGGAGACCTGCTTCACAGCATTGGTTCTGCCCTCCGCTTTAAGTGCCTGACTGATCTGGTTTGGGCTGATTATCACCGCATCAAGACCAAACAGGGCTGCAGATCTGGAATCTACCTCTATCACCTCACAGCTGCTGACTGAACTGGTAGACACAATCTTGCCATCGATGTAGAAGCTGAGATTCTCAGAGATGTTTTTGGATATGTCGACTACATAATCGTCTCTGTCCGCCTCGTCTTCTGTGTCGGCACTCTGCACATAGACAGGCGGGGGGCTGGTGCTGGGGGATTCATCAGGCTGCTGCTGCTGCTGCTGCTGTTTTTGCTGCTGCTGCTGCTCTGACGCTTCCTGCAGCAGCATGCCTTTCCTGCGAACACCCTTCGGCAGCAAGTGGCGTTCATGTATTCTGCGTTGGTGTCGGCGCATGTTGGTGTGGGTGCCAAACGCCTTATTACAGTACTTGCAGGGATGGAGCTCCTTTGACTCTCCGTTCTCATCCATTATAAAGGGCCGGTCGGCATCGGGCCCCAACTCTTTCCTCATCACCTCAGAGTTGTGCAGAGGTCCCCCGGGAAACTGGGACCCTATGGCTATGTAGTGACTAGTTGGGCTGGTGCAGTCTGGGCTTGAGCCGTCGGTCTGCACTGTAGGACTGAACAGAGTGGCTGTCCCGGCCAGGGAGCCAGGTCTTTTTTTGGACCCACTCTCGTGCCTTCTCTCATGTCGCCGCCTCCCCACCTGTGAGCCAAAGGATTTGCCACAGTAGCGGCACTTAAACAGGTGTGTTTGTTGGTTAGCGGTGGCATGAATATGTATATGGCGTTCCAGGCCCTGTTTGGTAGAAAAGTGACGCTCACAGTGCTGACAAGGATGTGAATCTCCATGGGGGTCACCTTCAAGCTCGCCATCGGGGTCGAGGTCAAGGTCAAGATCTGGGTCAGCTTCTGGTTCTTGCCCTGGAAGGGGGTCAGGGTCTGTCTCAATCTGTAGATCCTTAGGGCTCTCTTCACCAGCATTACCACAACTCAATAACAGCTCAGACTGTTCATTTTGTATTGACTCAGCCACAGGCGACTGCTGAGCAGTTTGCATGGGTAGCAGCTGCTGCAGTTCACCTGCATCCTTTGTCCCATCAACCTCATCAGCTTCCTCTTCATCCTCTTCTTCCTCCCCACCTCTCCCATCAATCATTACCACTGACATGTCCTGCATATCTGTATGGTCAGTACTTTCCATAGGAGATGGTTCATGTGCTGCCTGTGAGGGACCAGGGGATGATGGCCTCTCGTCCTCCTCCTTAGGACCTGAAGAAAATGTATCGGTTGCATCAAAGTTAGGCTTTTTATCAAAGCATTTCAGGAATTTGAGCAGGTTAAATAATTAATATGCAATTCACTTATTATCCAAGACATGTTAAATAGAAGAATGAGTAAGAATCTCAAAATGCTGAATATCCATGACAACAAAACAACTAACCTTCCTCCCCATCCCACATCTCTGCGACAATAGGTCTGGTTTCACTTGTTTGCTTGAATCCACCCAAACCAGCCTGTCTGGCTTTTTCCAACAGCTTTCTCCTGGCTGCTGGGGGAAAAAACATACATTAGTTTAATTTAAAACAAAGACATAGGCTTACAACAGAAAACTAAAAAAAAAAAAATTAGATGTGAAAAATACTATGTTTGTATTCTAGAGTTGAAGGTGACAAAGCAAGACATCAGACAGATATATCAGTGCTCCGATTGTCAAGGTTCCACTATCAAACATTTATTGCCATCTACATCTCCAACAACACACTGATACTACTAGCACAAAGGGTGAGATTTCACAGTCACTCAAAAAGAAAAAAAGGGTTTCCTTTTGCAAAACATGCATACAAGTTGCTTTATACTTTTTGGGGGCTAAGAGTGGCTTACAGTGATGACTTATATCCGGTAACAAATTGTAGTGGTCAATACTCATCTCATGAGTATTAGATATGCAACCGGCAAGACAGACTTTATTTGCAGATATCTGATCTTGTTACATTTCTTCTGCAAGCCTTGTCACCAGACCCTAAACATAAGCTTGCGGTCAGGGAAAGCCATCTGGTTTTTACCTCTTATAAAAAGGTAATAGTTACGTTACATATTTACTACACCTCATCTATACTAAACGTGCTCAGCTCTCCATTTAATATTATGTCAAAGCTTTATAAAAATGTACAAGGCATGTCTCTGCTTTGAAATCCAAAGGCCAATATATAAATTAACCTGATAGTCCATCTTAAAAACAACACTGACCACAAGCATAGCTCACATGCATTAATACTAAACAGAAGGAAAGACACTGGGAACATAACTTTTGGAAATGTTGTTTATAAACAGAGGATGTTGTAAGCAGGAGACCATTTTGAATTTTGAGCCTGATTTGTCTCAAGAGGCTGCGCTTACACCCAGTCATCACTGGAGTGTGTCAACAAGGTCATCTGTCCTGGCCTACAATGCCTAATTCATGCCACAGAAACACATGCTGCAGGTCAGTCATCTGACCAGTGTGGTGTAAGGCATTCTGCTAAATCTACAGCAATAGCAGCACAACCACCAAAAGGTTTGTGGGATTTTGATTGTATGAACATTTTAGGGCAAAGCCTATGCTGTTTCACTTACTTAATTTAAATCAATCACTCAATGTGAATGCAAAATTAAATGCTGGTGTACATATAGGTTTCGCCAATACACAGGATAGTTTGATGTTAGATGCAACTGAATAAGACAAGTGGGCTAAATTCAACAGGGTTCACCAGTTTACCATAGGGCAGTCAAAATCCTCTGCATTGTAGTATATAGTATGGAGATGACTATATGTGAAATCACTATTAAGACCTTTAATATATATAGGCTCTCACAAAATGTCAATTCAAAACAAAGAACAGAATAGACAATATAATAGGTCAGACTTGATAATGATGATAAAGATAATAATAAAGACAATTTAGCATTTGAAATACACCAAATGCAGGCCTATAGCCAAATCTGGCCCTTTACAATTATTATTTTTAAATCTCTTCTTACTTAACTGACCCAGAAAGGTTCTAGAGCGTGACCAGATATTCTTTGTGTTTTCTGTTTAGATGTAATGTAATTACACTATACATATAATTACACTATACACTATACAATTTACTATACAACATATTTACAAGCACCTAATTGAAATTAATCTTACTTTCTTGTAAATTGTCCAAATAACAATTGTAAGTAGAATATCTTTGCCGCACACTCCACCCCATGTCACATTTTGGTCCTTGCCCACCATGTCTTAGAGTTTGTGTGCCAAGGACTTCACTTTGTGCACAACTTGAAACCAAGATAAATTAAGTCACTAAAAATGAAGGTAGCTACACAGACAGTGTGGTCCAGATCTCATCAAAACAGACCCTAATGATAAGATTAGATAGCATAGACTGAATATGTTTATCAATTAGCATTTTTCAGATCAGGTCTGCATTGAATTGCAGACATGATCCAATTTTCTTTTATGAATCACTACGTCCAAAGTTCATTTTTGAATACTTAAAAGGGACATTTCTTCAACCAAAACAGTGTTTCATTATGGACAGAAATTGAGGGGCTCAACGTGCGGTCTGTGCCTTCTCTTGCACTGCTCGAGTTTCAATTATATTATAACAAATTCTCCAAAAATACACGCAAATAAGGAATTCAATATAGCTTCTGCAACGTTGTAATTTGTCTTTTGATATATGTTGCCAGCTGTCTAGCGTTAACGTTTTCAAATCAGTAGTTAACAATTCCTATCCAACTAGCAATACAACTTCAAATTAATTCCACGGAGATAAACAACTTTCTTAAACCGCATCAACATAACCCAGTTTTATTAATTATTTACTCAAAACTCTTAGTTTGCCATCTGCCCTGTACAGCGAGATGTCATGTCCGTGAGCCTCACGTACGCCTAGACCTAGCCTGTTAGCTCCCAATGCTAGTTTGCGATTCCTAGTTTGACAAATATCCTAACTGGTTATTCTGAACAGAGTTTGACGGGGTCGAATATTTCCAAAACACACCCAACAAGCCCAATAAAAGAAACTGAAGTTGTATCGCGTAGCTTCACTCGGGGGGGACAACCAGCCACCGCGGCTAAGCTAGCAGGCTAACGGGCTAACTAGCTAGGCCATCATCAAATAAGCGGCTCGCGGATGGAAGGCTTGTGGAACTCAGGAAAGGTCACATCCTCGAGAACGTCACGAGCCACAGAACCCCCCGAAGCGGGTCAGAAGTTGCCTGGATACCCGCCGAACAGTTGAACCTCGCGTCCGACGGTGTTTGACGATCGACCGTTGCGATATTCGGGCGAAAAATATGCAACGACGAGTTTCGCGTCGGATCAGAAAGTAGAGAAAGCCCACACATCGCAAACCCGACTGTGGCTAATGACTGGTAGCTAGTAGCCTCGCAGCTAGCTAGCTCGGGAATACAACTTCGAGTAGGCTGTTGAGACATCTTTTCGTTGCCGTTCGGCGTAGCGCATATGTGCAGCGTATGTAGCCAGGACTTAACTGGATAGAAATGTCATCTTGGAAACGAGAGGCCTTACCTCGTTTTGCCCTGGGTGAATTTTTCTTGCTCAGGCTGCTGACTCTTTCTTCCTCTAGTGCAGCTGTTATCTCAGGGTTGTCTTCCCCACTGTACCACACTAGGAGCTCCTCTCCCGGCCCGATAGGCTGGAACAATGAGAGATGAGAACGGGCACCAATCAGAGGCGGCCTTGCTAGGAAACACACGAAATATTTGGGCCACTGTGCATCTAATCTGTCAAATCCAGAGGGGATGGAATTTGCCATAATTTCAGACTAGCCTACATTATACTAGCTCTATGTGTTTATTTCAAAATTTGTGGTGAAAAATGGGAGGGGTTGTCCAGTTTATGTCTGGGAGACATTGACATATGACGATATATTACCTTTGAGGAGTTTATTTATATATATATATATATATATATGCTTATACCCATGGTTCCTGAGAGTCATATGCCAATCCAACTCCAATGGCCCTGCTGTAGGAACAGTATATGTACAGTATAACCTACCCTTAACACTTTGTAGTAAATGGCTCGGTTGATCTCCAAGGGAAAAAGATTCTGCTCTCCTGTAGAGCGTGCCCAGTTCACGTAACGCAGCCAGTTTCCCTTCATGGGGTCTGTGGCATCAACACACATCCAGCCCCTTGCTGGAAAATAAACCTACACAGATGTAACAAAGATGATGATGGTCATAATGGTCTAACAAGAAAAACGTGTTAATAAACAGAAGCTTTATTGCTGTATAACATTCTGGCTATTAAACATTGTTGTGAGTGCCTTAATTGATATAGATGATAGTTGAGCTCTTTACATTTATACAATTGATATATACAAAAAGGGATGTGAGGATTGCATCAAAAGGAGCCGACAAAATTGTCTTTTACTTGCCTCCCACATGTAAACATTACTGGTGACCTGCGACCTCTTTTTCTTCTCTCCTACAAATGGGCCAAACCTCTTGCCTTTAGGAATGAGCTGAGTTGCCCAGACACCTGAAAATATAAATGATACAACATCTAGCCACAGCTATGCCTTATATTTGACATCATTTGGAATCATTTTCTAAAAAAGTCTGGTTGAGAAAAGTCTGAAAGCTTAATTTTTCTTGATTTGAGGCATTTTCCTGGAGTAAATACCCTTTGTTTACACTATTTTTTCATTAAGGTGAAGGCAGGAGGGTTTGCAAGTAGAGACTAAACTAGTATGGTTGGCAGTACAGATTTTAATGTAGTGTCCCTAGAAACAAAATAGTGGGGCAGCAGGTTTGAGTCTGTTGTGAGTGGGTAAAGAGGGGGGTGGTTCCAGGACACTGGAATCCACTGTTGAGCCTTTTTGAGGTGTTGTGGACCTAATTCAATGAAACATCTGTGAAGGAAGGTGCCCACTTGGTGACAGTATAGCATTTGGCATTTGCAGGGTAGCATATCATTCTTATTTCTGAATTAGGCCTTTAGGTGAATGCTCACCTTGGACACAAGGCACAAGGGATAATTACATCATATACAGTAGTGTGTTGGTAAATGTCAAATAAACTTCAAAACTATTAAATCAAATCAATAGCTGCAACTATAGCAATCAAGGTCATCAGTCCCCAGTATCATTGAAGAAATTGCTCTTGGAGAGTTGTATACCCATGACTTGAAAATGGAAATAACAAGTTTGCCTAGTTACGAGTTTTTGTGAAAAAGGTAAATAGTAGGTCAAAGCAGGGCAAAGTTGCAATTATTTACTCACCAACACGGCTTTGATTTATAGCAGATGGTCCCAATCTCATACAGTCAGGCAAGCCCTTCCACACATGAGGTGGAATTCCATCTAGTGTTTCCACTGTCCCACCACTAATAGCCATGACCCCCAACACCTGAAAAATGGCAGACACACTTCCTCATCTATGTCAGATCAAACACCTTAAGTGCTAAGTATAATTTACATTGCACATTTCGCAAAACATTCAGATTTTATTCAATCAGGCAGGCTTCCACAATGGACACTGAATCAAATTTTAGTGGATTACTTTCACATGGGCCCTAAAAAGAAAGGTGATTAAAAACCAACAGAGTTGAAAAAGACAACCAGCTAAGAGGATGCTCTTAGTTGTCAATTTATTACAAAGAGGGCAGCTTGCATTTCAACAAGAGCACATTACCTATTGTTACAAATAGGTTGTTTGAAAGTGTTGATACCATATGCCAATAGCGCTAGGACAAAGGCTGCTCTTGCCCCATAGCCTATAACAAAGACACACACCAGGAATATCACATATGAACATTTTTTAGCCTCTTTGACTTGTAGGCCTGAACCTGATAATCATGCAGCAACCCCTTTAGAGCTGTGAAATGTGTAATAACAATGAACTAATGTAGCCTGCAAACGGAGGCCAACCTTTGTCGGGAGGTTTGTGTTCACTGAAATATTGCACATTAAAAAAAGTTTGCTGGTTTACAGTTACTGTTTTTTTGTTCCAATCGGTATAATATGCGATTGTAATGAAACACGACAAGCTGCTGAAGCTGCAGATTATAGTTGATGGGTTCAAAGTGACCATAATGAACCCATCAAAAATACTCCACATAACCGACCTAATGGATTTAGACGTTTAAATATAGCAGTGCTCTCTTAAAATAATTTCAGAGACTACACTACACAAATACCAATCTCATATAAAGACAATCAACATTGGCCTGTGCGCCAGTTTATTTCATGGACCCGAGCGTTTTTTCAAAATACTGGCCTAGATAAAATGCATTCACTTTTTATAGGTCAATTTAATTAAGTGATTGCCTTTGATCATTATTGTCAGAATCCAGTGCTGGAGTTGTGATCTGACATTTTTAAATGCCCCTGACCTACAGCCCCAACAAACATAACGATTTCTGTGTGAAATGCGAATTCAAAACGCCTTGTTTCTGTTCATCAGAAAGTTGAGAGAAAAATGAATATGCTTGAATATCTAAAACGCACAACGCCTAAAAGGATGCAATTTATTGTTACCCTTGCAGGCTACTCGACCGCTCTCATTCTTTACGATGCTCATCGGACTGAGGTGGCTCAAGCTTTATTCCAATGTTGCTCGTTGTAGGGTGGTTTGGGAAAGCCGGCTTTACTTACATACGCACTTACCTGTTTTATTTGACCGGGACTTGTGATTTTTTGCTCTACTTGCTTTCAATCTGCTGAAAATGGCGGATGGAGGCTCAAGTCGAAAGCCTCTCCAATTACTCATTCGGATCCTATAGTCTAGTTGGGAGAGGCAGCTTGCTCGTTCAACCATCGATGGGGCAATGTTCAAGTTAGGCTGCAAATAGATTTTTATAGGCAAGAGGCTCTTGAGTAGCCTGTCCTACGGACAAAGGCTCAAGTCCTGTCAACATTGCAGCCTCACAGAGGCGATGCCAATCAAGGACCTTGTTCATCTGTGAGCATAATGGGCCTATAGGCTGTTGCCATTTGGGCTGCCTAGAATAGCAGTTAAAAGGATTTAATAAAAGCTTCCAAATGTTTTTTTAAGTTATCAATTCTGTCATGAGGAAATATATATAAATAAATATAGTCATTTTATTTTAATTTCATGCTGGCATGTAGGCTTTTGTTGTGCATTTCTTTGTTGTTGTTGTTGATGATGATGATGCTGCTAATGATGATAACATGTTGCTGATGACAATTAAGACAATAATGTTTTGTTTTGTTTTGTTCTTGGTTAAGACTTTCAGAGCCTAGACAAAACTGCGATGTTTGGCTTAGGATGTTTTGCAATTATTTTGAAACTCCTGTCATATCCACTGATGTAGTGGGTTTTTCAAATGGTGGATATCTAATTTTGGAATAAAAGTCATCAAATGTTGGTTGTATCAAGTTGACAGACGAGGAGTAGTTAAGTATTCTCATCTACTGCAATGTATCACCTCCTGCATTATATCAGCTCATAAATGCACATTGATAAAAATAAACTTTCTTTTTTTTATCTGTTTTACAGCTACAATGCATTTAAGGAAAATAGTCATGACAACTTTAATTTATATGAAAACATTAATAAAAATATATTTTACATCCATCATTTCAAAACAATAATATAATCTGGAAGGGTTAAATTTCGTTGTGGGTGTGGCTACAGTAACCAACAGTGAATTGTACAGGGCAATGTTTTCAAGTTGAATAACTTCCAATATCATATAGGTTCCCCAGTCATTATCTGGGGAACTTCATAGACAAAATCGTCAAGGGCAAATAATCTGCAACAATTTCTGCAACAATTAACCGATAGTGGCTGTGGCCACTAGGGGATGCTCTTCTACCATAAACAAGAACTTCATGCCCAGTGTAAACTAAAACGTCTTGTGATAGTCCTATTCAGAGAATTGTGAATAGTGTTTAGGTATGACATAGTACTGTGGCTGAAACCTAACATGTTTTTGTGCCTGTTTGTTTATGTTTTAATTTTGTTCTTCTCTGCTGATTAATGTGTGAGGATGATGATTTTATATACAGTCATACTGTATATAATGTGAGGAAGAACTAACAAGAATTTACCACTGAAGTCTTTTTTATATCCATATAT
>OMKK01001252.1:0-10929 GCA_900302305.1 Polymixia japonica | reverse complement strand
AATGTACAATAGCCTAGCCTCATCTGCTTCCCTAATTTCACTAAAGTTGGCGCTTAAGACACTCCTCAACCAGATGTGCTGAGTCTTCTCCCTCATTTCACAAGCCTGCACCCCTACTAGTCAGTCCAGAGAGATTGATCCACCCCTGGTTGCCTTCCAATTTCCACCATGCTGACAGCTGTCAGGGGCGCTCCAGCTCTTTATGACAGCAGTATCTCTTGGTCTCCCATATGAGAATGTCTGTCAACCACTAGAGTTCTTACCCCAATTGCACTGTGTTTAAACATCTACAACAAATCATTAGGATTTTACAAGAGGAAACTGCTAGGACTAGGAAGGTAGTTTCATTTGTCCAAAGAGAGGTGAATGAAACATGGATCTGAAGTTACCTACTTACCCATGATTTTCATGTCTACAGTATTTTCACCTGACCGTGTGTCACATGAAGTTGTTTATAAAGTGACCAGGACCGTCACAACCACACCCAATATCAAGGAAATAAGGAGCACTTCATACAGACTCTAGAATGGAGGTACTGTACAACTCCATGTGAAGCCATATGAACTCCAAAGCTATCTTTTTCTTGATTTGCTTGGGAAAAAAAACACCATATATCACATATTTCTGGATATGATTTAATTAGACAGACATTTTCCAGTGGATCAAGAGGCTCTTCAGTCAGAAAATGTACAGATAATTTTTCACCTGAAAGTGCATTCAACAGCTGTAAAGATGCTGGGTTTGATCTGAAAAAACACAACGTGACAAAACAACTCTCAGTGCAGTTCAGTAAGCACAAATCTTTCCAGGATTTAGACACAATGTAATGTACAGTACTGAAACACTTTCTCAGTATATATTATTGTACATTATATATTTGAAGTGGCGAGGCTTCTGAAGGTTCTATAATAGTAAAAGATCAATGACTTAAATTTTAATACGCATAAGCTGCTTCTGTATAAGCCACTTTTCACTCTGTAGTTTATAATTCTTACTTGTAAAATAAAAATAGGAAGCAATCCAAAAACAGCATATGTGTAAATGGATACAGTTTTGCAATAAACCACACAACAGTCAGTTAGAACATCATGTCCCTGTTACCCACCTAAAACTATACGCTGTATACAGGATGAGCCTTGGACATGTGGCTCATACGGCGGTGTGCCAAAGTGTGACTGATATGGGAGCTTTCCTTCTCATGCTACATGACAGAACTGGAAAAGTGATACTTGTACTTAACCCTTGAGAGTGCATGCAGTAGGTGTTAGTGGGGCCCATACACATGCTATATATATGAAGCTCTTGGAATAATATTAAGTGTAAGAAACATTTGTAATTAAAGGGCCAACATCGTTTGATTGAACAATCGTAAATCTGAACCTGGTTATATTTAGCTAGTTTTTGCCCCCTTTAATGATCAGTTGACCACATAATAAAAGACTGTCAAGGCTGTCACAATGTCAAAATCACAACATAAAACATTAACAAGCAAAGAAATACAGCACATCACATTTTACAAAGCATGTCTTTTTTCCTTTTTTTAGAAGGTTATTTACCTTTTTACTTTCATCGGAAAGGAATAACAGTATGCATTCCATGCATACAGCAGTGTATGTTATCACAGGTCATCAGCAAATTATTATTTTTAAAACTAGTTATTATATCTATTCATAGTTCCCACCACACTGTTTTAACACTTACATAAAGTCAATACACACCTAAAAGACATAAGGATGGACAAGATCCTCATACTGTACATGCCACATATAAACAGTTATTTACATCTGGCTTCCACCCTTGGGGTGGGTGTTTCTGGCAGTTCAAAGCCTTAGAGCAGCTAGAGTGCTGGAATTTCTTAAGAAAAAGTTCTGTGCCATAAAAGAGATAGAACTTCAATAGTCCCAGCACACCAATACAGTCATTCCATTTGCCAAATGATCTTTGCTCCACTGTCCTAAAACAGGAGAGAGAATTGTAATTGCAAGTTAAATTACAGATGATCCTTGCCATATTATTGATAGCCATGTTCTCCCAGGCTATCATTAACAGCATAAAAAAGTACTTTGAATGTCAACTATTTGGCAACTAATAAAAAGCTAAATTTCAAGCCAGTTTAGGCTTTGTGATAATTTTTTACTTACTTGCACTCAACGTATTTTCCTGGACACAGCTATCCCAAAAGATCCAATTGCGATTAAAGACAACAATGTTGATAATGCTGCTCCAAGCACCAGGCCTCTACTTACACGTGCTAGAAGAGCAGAAGTGTCATTAGTGTCATCAAAATTCATAAAGGGCACATGCATTATTAAAGCCATTTTTTTTTCATTTCGGCTGAACATTTACATTTTAACATCTGTGTCGATACCTCAATGTGAACTGTCCTGAACATAAATAAATATTACTACAGGTGCCCCATTAACTGTAGCGGTCGGTATGTATTAGTAACGTGTTACTGATTTTGACTTGTTGGTCCAATTCTACATTGGACCAGTATTGTACATTTGGACTTTTTTGGACAATGTTTTCTTTTTTGTTTTCATTAGCAATATAATTATGGTTAGCCTGCCTGTTCCTGAACTGATTGGGGTATGCATTTTAAGTGAAATATCAGCTAAAATGAACGGTTTAACAAATGAAAAGTTTAAGAATAAGACTAGGTCAAAATCTAGTATATGGCTGGATCGTGTATGGTCAATGTGCGAAATTGTTGCGCTGATTCATTCATTTTGAGAGCAACGGCCAATGGGGAAACTCCAACACTCGGCTGACCAATGGTGTAACTTCATCAGTCAGTCAGTGAGTCAGTGAGTGACTCAGTGAGTCCAGCCAGAAATCTCACCATAAGCATGTGACACATGGCATTTGATTTTAAGAATAAAACAGCCTAAGGATCCATACCAACATTTCCGTCTTCTAATAATGAGACGGTAGCGCCAAGATCCTTTGTAGGTGGTAGGATGTTTTTGCCACTGACAGCTTCTGCAGAAGCAGGAACAACGTTCGCCTCTTTTGTGACTGGTTCAGCTGGGGCTTCATTTAAGATCTCTGGCAAAACAGGAACAGCTGTTGGAACCATTGGGATCTTTTCCTCGGGATCAGGTACCTTCTCTAAGGCCACACTGTCAGATGGGGCCTCAGTGGCAGCATCTACAGAAGCAGGTGACACAAGACCATTGGGATAACTGCCCTCTGGCTCACTTTCCTCTGGCTCTGCTTCTTCAGGAATTGCATTCCCCTCCAGGGCTGGCTCTTCTGGAACAAGTTCCGATGGGACAGTTACTTCTACTTCTTCTGTCATTTCCACTGAAGCATCTTCCTCTGAAGTTTCTGAGGATGCCATTGGGATAGGTTCTCCTGGAACTGTTTCCTCTGGAGTTGGCTCCTTTTCAGCAGCTTCACTTGGAATAGTGATGGGTTCTTCTGGGGCAAGTTGTTCTAGAACAGTTTTTTCTAGGGCAGGAGAAAGGTCCTCTGGGACAGCTACTTCTGTTTCCTCTGAAGCATCCTTCTCTAAGGTTTCTGAGGACACCATTTGGGTAGGATCTCCTGGAACTGTTTCCTCTTCAGCAGGTTCACTTGGAACAATAATGTGTTCTTCTTGGGCAGGTTGTTCTAAAACAGTTTCTTCTTGGGCAGGTTCCATTTGGCCTGGCTCCCCTGCAACATATTCCTCCTCCCCTAGTGTAATAGGAACTGTTTTTTGAGAAGCAGTAGGCTCCTCTTCAGCATCTTCTTCAGGGACTGATAGGATAAGCTCTTCTAGAGAGAGCTCCAGTGGGTAAGCCTCCTCTGCTGCACTTTCAACAGCAACAAGTGGGAGAAGTTCTTCAGCTGTTTCATATGGGAAAGCCTCTGCAAAGACAACTGCTTCAAGGGCAATTTCCTCTTCTGCAGGTTCTTGGGGAGCAACTGCCACAAGCTCACGAGGAGCAGATTCCTCAGTTACTACTTCAGCTGCCAAAACTGCAGCTTGTTCCATAGGCACTTGCACTTCCAATTGGGCTGGAGCTGGTTCCTCTGCGATAACTGGAATGTGTTCTTTAGTGGGTGGCTCCTCAAGTGCAACTGCATCAGATACAACTGCAGCAGGTTCCTCAAGGATTGGCTCCTCCACTACAGTTGGAGCTGCTTCTTCTGCAATAACTGGAACAAGTTCCTCAGGGGCTTGCTGTTCTGGAGCAAGTTCTTCTATTATAACTGGACTGTGTCCCTCATTCATTGAGACAGGTTCCTCTGGAATTGGTTCCTCAGCAACAACTTGCACTGGTTCTTTAGCTGCAACAGGAGGGTGCCCCTCAGATGTAACAGAAGGTGGTTCCTCCACAACAACCTGAGCTGGTTCCACTGGTGCAACAAGAACAGAATCTTTTAGTACAGGTTCTTCAGGGGGATTGACAATAGGAGCGTTAAAACATACCTAAAATCCTTTTTTCCCAGCCAAAAAACTCCATTCCATCTTAATAATAAAATAAATCCTCAGAATAACAATAATATAAAAGGTCTATTTTAGGTCTATTTTGGTCAAATTTCTCATTTTGTGGTGTAGGGCAACATCCCTTCATCAGCTTTAAAAGCCAACAGTGCAGTCTAAAGATGGTGTGGTAGAACACAAGGTTAAATACAACTATATAAACTAAGCTGAGTAAGTTCTCTATATTGTTAGTTTATACTGTTCTGTGTCTCAAATATTACGGTTGCAGTCATGGGAATGTCGAGTGATATGACAGACAGGGAGTGGGGTTTTGGGGATCCAAGTATAGTTCAAATGTCTTACAGAGTTGTATACTATAGGAGCAGGTGTGTCAGAGAGCTACAGTATCTAGGAAATCCCCTTTATATTTTATTTTGAGGAAAATCAAAATAATCAAATCAAGATACATTTTTCAGTTAATTATGGTTAAACATTTATACACATTGTGGTGGTTTTCCTTGATTCAGGAGCAAAACAGAGGGGTATCAACTTCTAAATAAGAAAACTTCACAACTTCATTGTGTGCAGCTGGAAAATACTGAAATGGATATTTCTGTACCTCACCATCTAAGACTCTGTCAACTCACCAGTTACCTATTATGCAACACCAGCCACATATACTGCAGACTGTTAAGGTTGACCTTATCAGTTGACAGACATCCTTTCGTATTTTAATTTTTAAAGTTAAGTCAAGACAAGTCAAGTTTATTTATATAGCCCTTAATCACATTACAGTCTCAAAGGGCTATACAAGCCCACGGTCACAAAGAATTAAACGACACCCCTTGGCTTTAACCTTCCATTGGACAAGAAAAAACTTCCAGAAAAAACATTAGTTAGGTAAAAATGGAAGAAATCTTGGGAAGGCGTACAATGGAGGGATCCCCTTCCAGGATGGTCAGGTATGCAATAGGTGCAGCACGGGCAGATTTAAATCAAGTTACAGGTTGTAAATGGAATGATAACAAATATACAATTGGACTAATGGGGCATTAACGAAAGACTAAGGAAGTGAGAGTGTCCGGCCGAGCCAACATCATAACAGTCTCCAGGAAGTCAGCGCAGCCAAGCCAGTACAGTCCCACTCATCGCCCCAACAATTGTCTTAACGTCATGGCACACAGGCACACCTCCCTAGGGAGGAAGATAATTCCACTCAGAGCAACAGTAGAGACATTCATTCATCCAAGCACAGGAGACATGGCACACAGCATTAGACACGATAAAAGGAAACGTGTCAAATGTAAAATGTCAAATGTAAACAGTATGAGATATAAGAGGATGAATGCAGAGGAGACAGCTAGGGTGAAACCCCCAGCTGCTGCTGGAAGGGGGGAGGCGGAGGAGAGAAGGAGGGTAAAAGGAGATCACAGAGTGGATGTGGCAGTCGGACACAGAGGGGATTAGGCGACAGCATACATGTTCATACTTAGGGATACACAGTTCATACTTTGCTAAAAATCAGATAACTGGTATGCTTTTGTCAAATATTCAAGAAATGTTGTAATTACAGCAATCTATTGAAGTATTAATTACAATGGAGAAAACATTAAAATGGGATTTCAGATAAATAAAAGTACCAAGCCTGCAAAACAGTTCACATCATGATGTACAGCATTTGGTCTGGGGAGTCACATTTAAAAATGATTTTTGCCTGGGATCCAAAACTGACTTTGCAGGCTGTATAGCAGGCGAATCTAACAAAATTCACCATGCTTTTAAGCAATTACCTACAAGCCTTAGGTATTTTGTTCAGTCTATATTGCATTACAGACAGGGAATGCCTTGGCAACATAACATAATCACTCTTTGGATACCAAAATCTCCAGAAAAAATTGGGGACCTATTTTTATCTAACTATAAGTCCACCTATTTATTCTTGCCCAGGGTTTGAAATATGATGATAAACTCAATACCATATAAGCAAAGTTTAGGACAGAACTGAGGAAATGCATTGCTTACTTATTGGTGCTGGTGAGCATAGCTGCACAGTCAGAGCCAGGGTCACCAGAAGCAAAAAGGGAGCTTTGAACATGGTATGCGTTCTGCCAGGGTCCTCTCTTACTGGATTCAAACAAATACTGCAGATGCCAACACAGCAGACAGACCAGTGCCACTGATTGATTAATTGTCCAGTACAGTTGCAGAATGACAGGTCCTCACACTTAGGTTCACAACTAGCCCTGAGTAAACAAAACTTCCCTCAGCTTGCTTTAATTCTACTGTGGCCTGAAAATGAAGCTGTCATGTACATGCAGCAGTGTGTCAGCGTGGAGATGCAGATTATGAGGCATCACTTGGGACGTAACATGCTAAGTGGGTGGGCTGGTGAGGTACGATAGGAGGGTCCTTGGAGAGCTGGGTGGGGGAAAGAGCTCACTGTATGCACTGATGACCTATAGATTTCTACCAGAAGATTGCACACTACCTACTCCTTGTCCTGAACTATATGTGCTCTGGGAGCTTCACGTGTCATCCACCTGGAAAAGAACATTTGGAATGCGTTTTCGCCTTGTGTGAAAAGGTTGCTTACGAACTGCTGCAGAGAGACAACAGATATCACTGTGTGTAATAAAATGAAGAAACTTTCTCAATCTAATGTATTCATTGCATTATAATATGAGGCTGCATAATCTGTTCTGACATAATTTTAAACCATATCAGAAGTTAAGAGTTGAAATGGATTTAACAATAATAATCTCAGACACATTCTTTGTTTTTCCTTGTCTTGTATAATTTTTATGCTTTAAGAATGCGATTATAATATGTCAGTAAGTAAAACCCTGCAGACAAAATCTCTTTGCTCTTGTTTTATGTAATAGCTACATGTGCTGTGTAGGCACACGTGATCGTGTAGGCAAGACTGAAATGTGATCCTGCCACACAATATAAACCTTGGTTGTGAAAAATAATCTCACAAACAACACACTATTCCACAGTGAAGTTAACATATTTTATTTCTTTAAGTGCCATTCATGCATATTGGGGATGGGGGCAGGGTGGGCGGTGGTATCGACAATTCTAATAACACTTGAGTTATTTTACAGCACTAAACCAATACAAAGAGTAGCTGTGTCACCTCATTGGACAGCAAAAGTAATAAACCGTGCAATAACCAAAAGGACAAAAAGGAGAAAAAGAAAAAAAATACAAGAATGACAAAGACAAAATCAAAAACGGAAAAGAAAACAAAACAAAATATATATTATCAACATTGAAACACTGAATGTAGAACCATAGTACAGATAAAAGGTAGTGTCACACAAAAAGCCAACGCATTTTCATCACATATATACAATATAGATATATACATACTGTGTCACCCTCTGATTGGACAATAACAAAATACTCTATTCTTTTCCCTCTTCTCTTTCGTGAATAAGCCCCACCCCTTGCCTTGATGCCCCACCCCCAAGAGGAAAAAAGGGATGATTGAAAAGACATATATTTACAAGAAGCACAACAACACACCAGCACTGAATAAAATAGGCCTCAATCAGCAGTACTTGTTGGCAGTTCTCTCCCATATTGTAACAAGGCTTATTTTCTTTTTTTCTTTTTTCCCCCCAATCATGGTAATCTCTCTGGCAGGTACATCTCCAGCGGTATTTAAAAACTGAATTGTCTTTTAAAAAGGAACTTAATTTGCTCACACAGGCACACACACACACACACATACAGACTCATAAAAATAACACAAATTGTGATTGCGATCCAGTCATTGTCTTTACCTTTTCCCTTTTAGCCCCATCCTCCCATTTCATGTACCATGGGTTTAATGTGCTCTGGTGTTTTCCACTAGTAGCCTATGGTATGTTCACACTCTTCACCTGGAGGAATTGTAACACACCAAACCTTTACATTGACCAAAAGGTGCCAAGATGTTCCCTAAATTAGGTCCACAGTTTCCAGGCTTTAATTAATACACAGTTCACTGTGTCTCTAGCTGCAGTCCCAAGGCCAATGTGACTGCTACACTCACCTATGAGAGCTACACACTCACCTAAGATTAGAGTCTTAAATGATTTCGGTCTTTTGAGTGTCCGATAAATCAATTCTGGCAGTTGAACAAAGCTTAAAAACTCATAATTGATATCCACAGGCAAGGCGACGTGCCACAAACAGCTGTCATGTTGAAATACAATGACAACACTGTAGAAAGAAAACCACAAACTTCAAGATGGATGAGCTCTACAAACTAAGAGTTATGACTTAAAGGGGAAAAAAAAAAGTCTAAAATCCATTATCTTAAAATCTTAAAAATGAATGACAGTATCCTCTTTGGAAAGAAAGTACTAGACTTCATCTGCACTGCCCAGCTCTCAACTGTTCAACAGAAGATGTAAAGGATGAAATCTGGCTCTAGTTCCAAATAACCATCCGTTCTCTTCTATAATATTCACTACACTGCCACTTGAGACTTAAAAGTGCCTTTCTCAAAATAACTAAGATGCTATGCAAAACAAAACAAAAAAAACCAAAAAAAACAAACAAATAAAAATCCATGATTGTCATCCAAATATGAAATGAAAACTATAGTTACTACAGGAGTCCATGTTGTTAAAAGTGTTCTTAAAAAAGTGAAAGTGTGCAAAGGGCTTTTTTTTTTAACATGGTGCCACTAGAGTTCAGCACCTGTCTGATTGAGGAGCCGGTCATTACGAGGACAGGTTTCCAGCACCACTAATCTCCCAGCTCTATGCACGAGAAACCCTTCCCAGAATAAAATGTCTAAGTCCTAGTCTTTCATCATTTTGTGCATCTGTTTTTGTGCTCATAGATAGCATAGAGATGATTGCAGCAATCAATCATAGCCCTAACATTACCCAAAAAAAACATACGCACGCACGCACACACACACACACGCAAACACACAGTATAAAGACTCATATTTCTCATTTTGTAATGATTGTATAATAGCAAAATCTTAACCTATCTGACTATCATAACAGAACTTTGGGTAGGTCTGAGAAAAGAAACCCTCATAATTCTCCATAATTCAGATTTGACGGAAAAACAAACACTACATGTAAATCACGTGAAAACTGAATTGAACCTAAAATAGGCTGAAGAAACTCACTAATATTCCTGAACTTTGATGGAACACATTTAACTAACCAAAGACACTTATTGATAACTAGTGCATCAATGTCATTGTTACAGGAAAAGTTTAATCACTTTTTAATCACTGTTCCAGTCCCCTCTTAGGACATCTGAAAGTTTTTCATGCCAGAGTGTTTGTGAGAAATTGGCACTTGCCTACAATTATAATTTGTTAGTAGCGCTAGTCCAAATCAATAAGGTATGAAATTATTATTACTCTCAAAATCGCATACAAGTCCTCATACAGATCTATTATTTATTCTTACTGTTAACACGGCTATTTAGGTATATGGAATTGCTTGCGTTCAATTCTAACTAACTCTTTTAAACACCATTGACTTGTACTAGCATTGCTTAACACAGGAGGCTGGTGCCAATCCCTTAGAAATCTTTGGTGTGCAAACATTTTGAAGTTCCTAGGAGAGGGCGTGTCAAGTGATCAACAGGCCAGGCTAGTAATAACCCTGAACCTTCCCCTTGTAAATGTGTTGAGTCTATACCATAACGGGTACTACAACAGGTTCCGATTGCTGTAGCAAACATCAGGAAACCTACACGCTGCATGCACAGAACGTGAACCTCAGTTCACTTTGGGTAAAATGACTTCTTAAGAAGAGGAAAAACAAACAAACCTAAAAACAAATGTCTGAATTTTCTGCCATCACCATCCACTCACCCACACCGAATTCACTCATATAGGAGTGCTTGTGACACTTAGAACAAAGAAACAAATAAAATACTGCCGGTAAAGTTGCTGTATTCCCATACCTAGTCAGCTACAGTGAGCATGACATGATGGATCCCATAGCCAATGGGATAACGGATCACAAAGACAATACAATGTTGTGATCTCTCTCTCTCTCTCTCTCTCTCTCTCTAACATCAAGCCTGGTTAAACATTTAACACCCTGTTCATAACCTTGGTTACTGTAAACCTAACTTTACCACCGAAACACCCACTTTTGGGGTCCCAAGTCCACCCAAAGGTCACCAACGAACACCATCACATTACTCAGAGACGTGGCCTGCGTTTCCTTAAAAAAACAAACAAAAAACAAACAAACAAACAAACAAACCTAAAATAAAATAAAATAAAAAAGAGAGATAAACTCATCCAAGAGGCAGCTGAGGCCAATGTCAACACGAGAAGGATTACAAGCGGAACAAGTCGCTCAAATCACACAACAGTAATGGAGCAGGGGGGACTTTGGAAGGCTGCTGGCTGGGGACAGGATGAGGGCTGGCTGAGGAGTCGAGGAGCATGTGGTTTAGACATGAATGTGTGCTACTTGTCTCTAGACAAGCGTATAAGCAATCACTTAAACATGTCCGACTAAGTATGATTGTCTTCA
>OMKK01001251.1:3953-20311 GCA_900302305.1 Polymixia japonica | reverse complement strand
TTTGATTAATATTTGTATTATATATTTGTTAATTACCATGTGTTTGGTATTTGTTAAACCATTGTGTGCATTGATTATATTTAATCTCTTAGTCAAAGATTAGTTAAAAACTAATGTAATTAATGTAATTAATTGTTCACAAACCCCCATTCCCACCTGGGATAAGCTCCCTTGAAAACCAGTCATTTTGGTATCAGGGACAAATGAAAGATTCACACTTTGACCTGGTTGTAGATTGAAACTGTCTGGAGACAGGACTCCCACAGTGTCACCTCCTGTGTAGGGTTAGCCAATTCACCTTATGGTCAAGCAGAAGAGTCAGTTGTGTCATCTTGTTTTGAATGTGTATTCCCCTAATTAATACACCGTATCTGGGAAAGCTCCCCTCAAGAGGATCCCTTTGTCCTTCATTATGTCCACCCTTGCTTTGGTCTGCCGTTACCATCTGATCCTGACTAACATAACTAGGCATTTCACTGTCCTCAAGTTAGTTGTGAATGGACTCGGCTTCTGTGAACGTGCTTGCTCCATGGATCCATGTAATCAATACTTACTAGAATCACAGATGAATTTGAAGCTGAGTGAACAACCTTTTCTGATTGAACAAGTTCCACTACACAACCTTAGGAAAAAATGAGCATGGATGTGCACTGATTAATAAATCAACTGTAATTGAAAGTGTATTGACCCTAGCGGTGATGTTGTTTTTCTCTGTGATTGGTAGGACATAAACAGCAGTTCCATGGCTTAGAAAAAAATGTAGGTGTGAGGTCCTTCGCAATTATGACGGCACCAATCAGACTCATTACAATTACTTTCCCACGTACATGAGAAAGAGCTAAAAGGCAAAACAGGGAGAGAGAGAGACAGAGAGAGAGGCTGATGGGACAGAAGGAGAAATTTAAAAAGTATGCGTGATGTGTTTAATATATCCGTTTGAGCAGACAGGGGCTGAACATTTGCACCACCAGAATGCAGGATTGATAGCTTGAATTAAAAAGGCCTTCTTCAATCGGAAAAAAGGGGCGCACTTCAGCATGGTGAATTATGTATAATGGTTAAGGATGGCGGAAGGGCTTGAAGGAGTCTTTGGTGTAAACGGTGCCAGGGGCCCAGATTGATGAGTGTTTGGAGCTCTCACCAAAATAGCTTTGACAAGATGAGATGAGTCATCTCTTGAGCTGGGACAGCGGTTGGTCTAAACTGACGCTTTGACGAATGCTTGTGCTCCCTAGGCCGTCTCCTAACCGCATGCTAGTGAAATCGGTACAGGCAAACGTTTTCCTAGGCAGCACTCTCGCGCTCAAAACACCACCGTACACTAAGGTGTGATAATCTCTGTTTAGTCCCAAAGAGGAAATTCATTTGTCCGCCCGTCTCCTCCCCACGTGGATCAGGGTCAATTTCGCGCGGTGCTCGTTAGCGTAAGAGGACGGTCTCGATGCTCACTGTGTACCCTGCCTGGGTACCTGGTTAGGCCCCAGGTTATTGTAACCCTCCTTCATAAGATGGCACTCATGTGAAAGATATTAGAGCCTTTATACTTTGCACCTGTAACACAAACAGGTCCAACGTTGAAGGATTTCATTCATTCATTCATTCATTCATTCATTCATTCATTCATTCATTCACCTGTAACACAAACAGGTCCAACTTTGAAGGATTTGGCTAATCTCAAGTAACCAGATGTTTTCCTCACATTCAGTCAGGTTTTTTTTTATTTTTCTTACTTTGAGTACAAAATGTGAGTATTAAATTAATGTAGAAATTAGAGCTTTTCTAAAAACATAATTGTTCAAATGCTGCTAATGATCACCGACTGGAGGTCATAGTGTATCCAGCTTTTAATTCTTCAATGCATCGGTGCACACAGAACATTCGCTGAGTCAAGCAAGACTGTGTCTTATTTGGTGGAAGTGATGTGGAGACGCTGGCTGTATAATGTAGCGGAGCTTGAACACACCTATTTGACCTTGCATTAGTTTGAAATGACAGAAATGTGACTGCTCTATAACTTCTCCAAATATAGCCTGCTAGGTGAATTGTTATGTTACTGCTGGGTGTACTATTTGAGTGGAAATTGACTCCAACTCCCTAATTAAATTTTGACAGGGTTTTTGCGAGTTAAGGGTGTTGAATCCCAACCGAGGTCCCATTGAGCATCATGTACAGCCCGAAACAATGAGCTGAGGTATTAATAAGAGACTCTTGTTGTGAAAGTAGATTATTGTTTACAGAAAAGGGGTGTATACGGCGAGCTCCAAGTGAATCGTATCGACTTTCTGCAGCCTGAGCTTTACTTCCCAGAGCATACTGAATGTACCGTACCTGGCCTAGGGGTTGAGTCTACTGGATAGAAAACTGCAGTAGTTATTTCAAGTATATCTCAGTTTTGTGGATAACTATGCCTGAAGGGTAAAAGCGAGTCCCTGAGGTGCTCTATACACATTTCTCAAACTTTGACAAGTTAAAATGAAACTTCCCAACTCTCTGCTATGAAACTGCAAGCCTTCCGCAGTTCTCAAATGAGGAGCAGATTTACGTCATTTTGTTGAAACGTTTAAACTTTCCAGCATTTTCTCCATTAACTGAAGTGTGGAGCTCTCGTGAGTATGGTGACCTTTGTTGAGGGCTTGAGGATAAAATGAAAAAAAGGCTGTGACATTTTCAACTTCATCAACTCTCAAACGTGGTAATGGTTAAGAAGATGAATTGAAGTAGCCATTTGCCCAGAGCAAAACGCATGGGTGGCATGTATGAAAAACGTGATTAATATTATTGCAAAGTTAATCTTTTAAAACATATATTGAGGACCAACTCCGTCCAAATTGATGACAAGCCCCCATGTCTTTTTAATGACTGCTTTCCTTAATGTGGCTCTCCATTTTAAATGTCATACGGTTAGATTTGCCATAGGCTCTCTCCTTTCCACCCCTCCTTCTACCAATGAAGATGAAACTTCTCCTGACTACTCCTCTTCTAAGAATGCAAATCATATTAAAGTCATGAATCTTCCTGATCACCAAAGAGGTTTGAAAGAGAACTGTTATAGATAGATATTACTTTGCCCTGCGTGGGAATGTGTGAACATGCGCGTACGTGAGTATGTGCGTTTGTTCAAAGTCGGTGTGAACCGTGCCTACAACAGCTAAAAACAACTAGTGTTGACGATAGTGTTTTGCATCTCGAAATAGACGCAGTGAGAAGACATGTCCAATGTTCTGACCATTCTGAAGTCTCAGCTGAAGACCAGAGGCGACGGGGTCAGGGCCACCAAGGCCCCTAGGACCCCCACCCCACCCCCCAAGAGAGCTTAGTCTTGCAAAACAAGTGTCATTTCTAAAATCTCTTCTCGAAGCACATTTTTACAGACAGTTTTATACAGTTTGTTCTTGACTTATTCTATTCTTGATGTTTTTGCCTGTGTTATTCTTAAAGGTGTAATCCGTAATCTTTTCATGTTTAAAAATCCTATTTTTAAATAAAATCCTATTTTTAAACATCACTCATATCAATCATCCTCACAACGATGATTCGACCCAGTCCTGTCTGATGGATTACTGTCTGATACGTTCCCCGTTATACTGAACGGACATTCCAGCGTCTGTGGCAATATTTCACAGAAATAAAAATCAGTTCCGTGCATAGACGTATTTTATCTTTTCTTTCAACTTTTCTGAAGAAGAAACAAGTGTGTTGGTCTGAGGAAGGAAAACTTCCTTGGAAAAAAGAACAACCGTCGGCACAGACAGACACGAATAGGTGAACTGAACGGAATTGTTGTTCAAACACTCGACGGCTATGGAAAGATAGGGATTATCACTTTAAGCAACCTGGTTTTAATTAATGTTGTTTTTTTTGCCTTATTTCCTCATAATAATAATAATAATACTCATGATAATCATAATAAAATAAAACCGAACTTTCAAAAGAAATGTCAAAAATGCTTTCAAAAATATCGAATGCAGTTGTAGAAGTTGAGTAGAAAGCTCGTATTCTTACGACAGTCTTCGCTCTGACTTGGGAGAGAGATGGGAGATTTAGACTGCAGTAACACACCAGATGTGTTCCAGCTCTCCTAAGGGGTGTTATTATATGTATACAGCGCTTCCAAGGCAACAAAAAAAAAAAAGAAGAGGAAGAAATATAAAGACAAAGAACGGAAAAAAACTCCTGGGAAATTACACCCCAACAGAACTCCAACTGAGTCTCCTCCACTGACCCACTTGTAAGCAAAGAGAGGACGATCAATAGTCGACTGGGAGCAGCTTTCAGATCTATCAGCACAATGGCAGATATCTAGGCCGAATGGCTACCAAAGAATAACAAAGTACTGTCCCAGCCTGTTATAGGTAAGGTTTGGGTTTGGATTACAGGATATGCGCGACCATCATTGTACTTCACACAGAGGCTCTCAGGTTACCATGGCAATGCCTCCTCCGGGCATATACACAGGTATTATGCTTCGGGTTCTGCGCCTTTCTGCCTTCAATGTGTTTGTGGCCCTAAACTTCCATTGTTTAGCGTTCTAGCAGGCTCAGCCGTGTCATTTCAATGTGATTTGAGGACTTAATTCTAACTGTCTGATCTTATGAGATGGAACTGCTGTTTGTCTTTATGTATGTAATGTAGGGCTATATAAAACAATCTTGACTTTTACTGCTCTGCTTCCCTCATTTCTTTACATAGCAAATAATATTCTGCATATTATACACAGAGGTATACATCGAGGTAGAAGTATGAATACAATGTGTATCCAACCAATGCCTAATCAGACACATCGTCAATTCCCAAGGGAGGGCAATTATGTGCCAAGGAGGGCCGAGAGTATGCAGGATTTCATTCCAACCAATCACAACGGTGTGTAATTTCAATAATTAGCTCCTCCCCGTCTGGTTACAGGCGCGCTAATCAGTGAAATCACCTGGTTAAATGAAAGCCTGCATATTCTTGGTCTTGGTATATTTGCCCACAACTGTTCTAACCCAACTCGTCCACCACGCTCTCAGGTTGACAACAAAAAGTTATAACCAACCGTCAAGTGCAGCCAGGGACATTAAAGCTTCACGGTGTTTTGGGACCCAGGTGCCGTATTTTACCAGGAAAATCACAAAAGGCCAGCCGTTTGGCTTTCATGTGACCCATTGATTGGAAAAAATGTTGATAAATGATCGTCGGTAGCACCGTTGTGCATGTGGGCCGCACCAGTCCCTTGTTCAAGCACACCCAATCTAAATTAACTTGCAGATGGGCAGAATATAGAAATGATGTCACGGGACGCAGGTGCTGTTTTTCAGCAGTGAAATAATGCATCAACGTGCTATTCGGTTTTTGTTGCGATACAGCATGGGCTCGACGGAGGAAGCATTGATGGATTCTGTCTCTCCTTTCTTTTTCTGCTACATTTCATCGGTGATTCCCCACTAGGCTTATTTGTTCTTTAATCAGCCTTTGAGGCTGGAGATGGGGTATTGGAATCTGAACTCGGTCCGTTCTCATTTGGAACAGATGATTTATAAAGGCTGTTCCAGCAACATGATTCAACACCTTCTTCAAGCAAAGTTAGAGAACGGAGAAAGAAAGAAAGAAAAAAGACTTTGTAGCTTCTTACGTTCACAGTAAACGATGGCCGAGAATCTGCCGCAGCACTGATCTCAAAATGAATTCGAAAATTCGCAAAAACCACTCGTGCGTTATTATGGCTCAGTAGGGTCTACCTCAAAATCATGCCTAAGGGAAATGAATTGCGGAGTTCAATCCATCGATGTCATGACAAGCAAACAATGAAGTCTGCCTGTCAAGCTCAAGGATAAACCAGTCAACTCCAAACCCACACATGCCGTTGTTTAAGGAGGTATTAGGCTCTACTGAAACCTGATTAGCTCTGAGCTAATTTTATCACCACAATGCAACGGAAAACCAGCAGCTCGGCTGAAGGATTTGCATTGAGGAGAGCACGACAAGATGTTTACTAGGCTGAGAAAACCCAACATGCAGTCGGGAGTGACAAACAGAGAAGCTGCCCAGAGATTACAAGCTTTTATCAAGCTTAATCACTCCCAGATACAGATGTAGTCAGATAAGGGCGTGTAATCCTACCGCTAGGTAAAGCTACAACAGATTTGTCCATTTCCTCTTTTTTGTTTTTCACTAGAAACTCCTTCAATCGTGTCACAATCAAATGTGTTATGTTATGTCTTTTAAGTATTAATTATTGGCTATGACCGACAGCAAGCACCGGAATCTGACAATACCAATTGTCAGGTGAAAGTCTTCAATTAAAGCAAAGCTATTTAAAGACTCTATTTATTTGCATGGTACCATGGAGCAATAACATATTCACAGAAGGTGAGTCTATGCCTGACTAACTTAAGGACAGTCCTGACTAACTTGAGGACAGTCCTGACTAACTTGAGGACAGTCCTGACTAACTTGAGGACAGTCCTGACTAACTTAAGGACAGTCCTCACTAACTTAAGGATAGTGAGGTGCCCAGCGAGATACTAGTCTGGACCAAGAACCAAAGAACAAGGGACAGGGATCCCAACACCACAGGGATGCTGTCTCCAGGCAGTCTCAACATCCTGGACCAAGTGAACTTCCATTGAATTATGTTGTAACAAAAGGATTGGTTCTCAAAGAGAGCTCATCCCAGATGGGCACGGGGGTTTTAAAACATTTGCTTTGAACTGGATCTTTGACGAGAAATGGAAGGTATATAATCAATGCTCCCAATGATTAACAAATATAATTATACAATGATAAACAAACATAAAATATATAAGAAAAGGAAAATAATATTAAAAAGGAAAACAGTAAATACTATATTTACTTCGATGCAGTGATCATTGGTAGGCTACAATAAGCTAAACACAAGTCAGAAGACCATCAACATCACATCTACCCGTTTCGTACTTCATCCAGACATCATTATTCCTAAGTAAAATAAAATGATACCATATTTACAAGACATATTCTACCCTATTTTCAGTAATTATCTTGCATAGCTTATTTACAACACACGATGCGACATGCTATCAGTTAGCCAGGCCTACCTCTGTCAACCTCTGCCTTAAAACTGATGTGATTTATGGTATTATGCTGGCTAGGCATTCCAACCAAGCTTTGTACAATACACAAGAAACAACAATTGGTCATGACCTCAAATACAATGTGAGAGACTGGTGAAAGCGCACTAATTAAGGATATGTTATATAAATATGTACATGGACATAGTGTCTTCACTGCAGTGTACCATTCTGCAGAGTGATGCAGTAGCTTGTAATACTAAGTGCAACTGTATGACTAGGTTGATGATATGTACGTTCTTGTAATATAAAAATATTACATTATTAGCTGTGTTACTGGCTGTAAGTAACACAGAGAATGGGGCAAGGGTGACAGTAAGCTAACCAATCAAATGGTACAAGTCAAGTACTGTTTGTGTGGACGTGCGTGTGTATGTGCCTGTTTGTATACGTGTGTGTGTGTGTGTGTGTACATGTGTTTGAGCTGTATATTGTGGATATAGTGGCAGATTGAATATGATGGTTTTCCTGTCGTGTTGATAGAGGACAGTGCTCTGGGGGGCAAAACGCTCCAGCACTGGGTGGTCTTTGTTTTGACAGAGCTATATTCTCTGCTATGAGGTGAGTCTGACAAACACCCAGTGTCCCAGTTAACTGGTCAGCGGCAAACTGCACCGCATGTCTCCGTGCCCTGAGGAGCGCTGTTTTTAAACTGACAACGGGTTGTTTGGAGTACACAGAAGGGTTGGTGTTGAAAAAGAGGACTTATACTTATACTTTTATATCTTAGGGAGTTAGATAATGCAGAGTGACTTATAATGAGCGCAACAGAATATCTAAAATTCCTAGACCACATTACAAGCAACCAATAGAGATGAGTGCAAAGTTTGGATCCATACCGCCCTGACAATAAACACAAAATCTGAATGATAGTTTTGGAGGGACAAAAATGATCAAACGTAATTAAGAAATGTAATAAAATTATTTTACATTCCAGTTATCATAGTTTTAGACGTGTTTTGACATGTGCTTCACTTCAAGGTCCTGCACAATCATTCCATTTCCAATTCCTACAACTAAATAAAAAACCCCAAGAGATTGAACAGAATTTACATTTTCTCTCATCAATGACCACGTTCTTAATATCATCCTATATTAACCGGAATATGGTAGTATTCCGATTACATATGAGTCATGTATTCCAATTACTAGAAAGCCAAACAAGACACATGACATAGCATTAACTAAAAAGCATCATTTCGAGTACAAGTACATATCACGTGAACAAAATCCATGGATATTTATACCACTAACAGAATAAAAGCAAGTACTTAAAGTACTGCCAATTATTCACAATAGCAAAATGAATACATAAATAAATATTACTTTAGATATTTTAATTCAGGGAGTATACTATAACAGACAACATTTGCAAATTACAACAATTATTGTAATAGTGTCATTCAATCTCTCCACCAGTCCATTTGCTTGTGGATGGTACCCAAGTCTAGTCTATCAGACTGTTTGACTAAGCTATCATATGAAAAAGACATAAATGTTTAAGATAATTAGCCCATGGGTTTAACACAATGGAAACCAAAATGTTAGGGGTTAAAGTATTTACATTACATTTTACAGATATGGCTGATGCCAGTGTAACTTACAATAAGTGCAACAGAGGAACAGATGTTTAGTGTGTGAAATGCAGTCTGGAAACTGGTTCGTACAAAGGTTTAAAAAGTATAAGGGTGAAAAGTATAACTAGTTCCTGCAGTGGGAACTAGTTCCTCTACCAGATCCATCCTCAGAACTTCATGGGCTAATTATCTTAAACATTTATCTATTTTTCACATGAATATTGCAGCTCAACCAAAGGCTCTGTGAGAGACTAGACATTAAGCTGCTGTCTTTTGCAATATGGTCAATTTGCATATTGAGATTGTAGGTAATTTTAGCCTAAAACAGTACAATATTTGATATGGACAGAGACAGGTATGCCCAGAACAGGAATCCATTTAGTTTGTAAACTAATAATCTAAAATATGGTTGTTGTTTTTTTTTATGAAAGGTCAAAGACGGGAATTTTCACAAAGTACTGCCAGCAACCTATTAGTGAAACTGTCCAAAATGCTGCAGGGAAATGACTTCAGGTTCATGTTGTACATAGTCTGAGACTCGAATATGAATATATAAAAATAATCCGGGAACAGGCTGTTTTAAAAGGAGTGCTTGTGCCCCCTACCACCCCCAAACAAATGGACTGGTATAGAGATTGAATGGCACTATCACAAACGTAATTTGCAAATTTTGTCTGTTACAGTATACTGCCTGAATAAAAATATGTAAAGTAATATTTATTCATGTATTCACTTTGCTAATGTGAATACAGTAAATGCCAGTCCTTTAAGTACTTGTTTTTATTATGTTAGTGGTCTAAATATCATTGGATTCCATTCACATTATGTGTACTTAACTATATGTCATTACGTGTCTTCACAGATAATAGAACTGGTTATAAACAATGCTTTTTTAGCTGTGGTGTCAAATGATTTAATGCGCAAGCATTTTGTCAAAGTAGCTGTGTAGGTTTATTTGCCTCAAGTGAAAGTGATAAAACGAGTACTGCTGATTACAATACTGATGACACTGCAGTTATTTTGCTACGGAGTTGCCTCAACTTTAGCTATATTAGCATTAATATCGTAGCACAACATCTGTCCCTTGACGTAAACAAAACGCTCTTTGAAAACTTGAAAGGACAACAAACTCCCACGTTAAGGCGCAACGCCGCTAGAGTAACCGAATAGTTTGGTCCGGTTTGCGCTTATGTTTTGAATTAGCTACCGATCATGATTCAGCTGTCGGATGAGATGTATCGCAAGGTACATTTTATATTTCTAACTTTATATAACGTATAGACAACGACGTGTCTATGTCACTGTCCGACCACCGTCACGGAATAAATAGCGGTGACAATCGGCCATGTAGCCCTGCTGACTCCAGGTCAGTTTTTACAGTCTGACTAACCTTGTATCTCGAGTCCTGCAGGAACCATCGCTTTATAAATATGGTTGCAAAAGTACCAGGAAATGCTGTTACGGTGAATTACGCCTTTCCAAATCCAATTCTTACAACCCAAAACATTGTCCACGTTGGTATGAAGCGTGCACACATAATTTCCATACAAAATTAAGTTTTAAAAGCTGTGATCGCCTCGCTGTAGTCCAATGTGGGATCAACTGTGCAAGCATGAGTTTCTCGCCAGTAACCTGTTTGAGCTGTCAAGGGTCCTAAATCCCCGTCAAGCCTGAGCTGTTGGGGCGTTACACCGTAATCTGTGACCGCCGAAATGTGTGACCGCAGAATGTGGTCACATATTCTGACGGCTGCTGTCATAAGCGGTGACCTGTGCGTTGCAGGTTCTCTGTAGATCCTATACATGAATACCTTTGTCCACATAAAGGTGAGAGGATGGCAAGTCACCTTAAAACATTTGGTTAGTGTTTGACTTATTTATTGTGCAGGTACACTGTGGGCACATATTCTGGCTGCTGTCAGAAATGGTGACCTTTAGGAATAGGCTATGTAGGCATATTCCAAATGAACGTTAAGATTAGGTAATGCAAATGTCATGTATACATGCATGCACAAACACATTTTTAGAAAATGTTAGTTCAGAGTTTATTTCATAAACTGTAGTAAACGGTTGTTTCTAAAACTTAATCGACAACATACCTGCAGAAAATGTGCAACAGCGACCTCTGCGGTCACAGATTTCGGTGGGACAGATTACGGTGTAACACCCTGCCGTGCTGTCATTCAGTAAACGTGGGAAGCTGGGGGGTTTGTTTTCATTTTGGTCGGCAGCAGAGGACATGGGGCTAATGACTACATAGACCCATCCATTAATCTGATCCAAATTTAATAGAGTAGATAGGCATTTTCATGTTAGGTTTTACAGGCGGACATGCAATTCGCGGAGGGGGAGGGTCGTTCTTGCACTGTGCTTCCTGTCAAATTCAGCATTTTTCTACATTTTCTTGTAGTGTTATTGATATAAATGTGCAGAAGCACCAAGAGGGTTCAGCTTCATGGTCAAACCAAGGATTCAGATTTTTTCCATTAACTACTTTTACTCAAGACATGAGACGTTGTACACACAGCAATATGCTTATTGCTATTTAAAACAAGTAATTTTGAAATAATGAATGCAGAATATAATGTGTTGGTTATTTTTTTTACTAAACTGGTTAGAAACAAAACAGGTTGAAATGTTTGAACCAAAACAAAAGAAGATTACACTGGGGAAAAGAGAATCAAAGTCTGTCACAATGTCATATTTTTACCAGGATGTTTGAATTGTTCACTAACACCCCTTTTCCACCAAAATTAGCGTACATCCGGTGGGGTTTTTTTAAACGCGGGAAAACCCGCTAAAAATAGGCAATTGACTCCTTTCTCATTGCCAGTAGATGAGTCACGTCCGACGTCACTGGAAGTGACATCACTTCCACTTGCAACTGGACTAACATGTGGCTTTTGTCTTTAAATAAATACATAAATAATGATTAACTAGTCAGTATTGTACCTGTATGAAGTCATTCTCTTATAAGAATATGGTCAAATCAGTGTTAATGTCAAATATCTATTTAAATGACTGCAAGATAATGGTGTGTACTATAATTAATAGTAACTACATTTATAGATTATAAATACAGTTCATCAGTGTCATTTCATATTATTAAAATGTATGAAGACGAAAAATTACATCCTAAGAGTAAAGGAGTTAAAGATACAAATTCTATCCCATTTTGTCCCTTAAAATAACCTGACACCAAAACTCATTACAGCAATAGAAATGTACTGGCCCTGTGGCTAGTATTGGCCATAAAGATCTAAATTCTAAGACTAACCCCTATTGCTAAATATGCAAATCAGTTCAGATTAATCTCCTTGTCACTAATCCTCATGGCTGATCCCTTCCAGAGCGGAAGGTCAATTTGCATATCTCATTTTACATCTACGCTTTTCTGATGGAAAGCTACTAATTATGGCACAAGGTTGCCCTACTGCTAGTTTAATAAATGAACGTGACCTGGCAATCGCGTAAAACTCTAAATTTTTAAATCACGAGCCACTGCCCCATTAATAACCACACGGGGACAGGTGGATATGGTGTTTAGTCAACACATTGGAATGGGATTGATTTAACAGGCTCGGATACAGAATGTATATCCTTACAATCATACTACAATCCATGAACCGTGAGTCAGGAAAGAGTGAGTAAAGAAAAGATCCAGGGGGGAGGGAGGGAGAGAGAGAGAGAAGGAAATAGATAGATGCATCTTTTGATTCTTATTCTGTCCATCAAACCTCACATCACTCTCAAGGAGGCCCAGGGGTCAATTTTAGCTCGACAACACGAGCATATATATGCAAATACTGTTAAGCAAACCAGCAAGCTGGCCACAAAGAGGCAGCTGGCATTTACAATGCAGCTCTCCGCCATACGACATACGGCTCGGTCTGGTGTAAGCAAATAATATTCTAGCTGCATGACCGCGACATTACCGGAGTCATTCCGTAAGAGTGTGACAAGGGTCAAACGAGGTCTGTCCTCATTTGTCATTGCAAACAGAATCATTCCTGACAGCATGAGTTTCTCAGGAACTTACCTGTTTCACGTCATAGGTGAAGAGTACATATTTTAAGTCAGGGGAGATAGAATACTTTGCCACGTTGAAATTAATCTGTTGGAAAATACAGGATAGATGGATAGATAGAGAGATAGAGAGATAAATAGATAAATAAATGCACTTGACAATTATTACAATATCAACAGAGAGATTACAGGAGTACGTAATGACATCGGTGCATAGTTGGGGTTTATGTGATTAAGCAGCTGTACAGAACACAGAACGTGTGTACGCAAAAGACATCCCTACTTACGAATGTTGTGTTTGTCAGAACGATCTCCGTTTCATTCGTGAGGATGTTAAACTTGATGACGTGGCCGTCGCGGTTCCTGTAGATGACTTCAGAGTCTGCAAGTGGAAAAGGGAAAAAGAAAAAAAACATCTCTATGAGGCAAATTGAATCTTTAACGTTGCAGAGAAACACTTCAAAGCCACAGCAGTCTGAAGCTGTTCTCCTGATTCTGCTTAGCACTATAAAGACATCACAAAACATGTCTTACTGCTTCATTCTTCTCCAAAATTGAATAACAGTAGCAAGATGGCAGCTGTGCCAAACAGCCTCAAGTTTGAGCGACTACGATGTGATTAACATTTGAAATGAAACTGAGATTTTGCAGCCAAACAAACAGGAAGACAGGGCCTATTTGATTTTTCATTTTCTGGGAAATCTGCTTTGTTCTCTATTGATGGAGAGAACATTGTGTGTGTACGTCAGGAAAACATCTTTTGTATAAAAGCTGAAGTGGTTGGATGTGGCTGCATCGTTTGTTTTGAGTCATATGTAGACTTTCAGAAATGACCCTCAAATGTCATCTGATGAGGGAGTCTTTATGGTGTAACACCATTTAGGCCACACTAGTGCACAATGTATGCACGACACGCACGTACACACACACACACACACACACACAAACATACCCAAGGTCAGACTAAAGAAAAACAACCATAAAGCATAACCATAGCGAACGTGGGCATCTTATAACAATTAGCAGTGTCAAGGTACAATATGCCAACTGCAAACAATAAAAAAACACATGGAAACCAACTAGTATGCTTCTCTTTTGTACTCAGACTATTCAACACTTTGAATGAAATTGTCCATCTCCACAATTAGTGGGTTGCATTAGTATAGATGTTAAATAAGTGAAGCCCCCAGATCAGTTGGTAAAAGCTGGCCTGGAGAAGTGAATGAGACACTCTGTCCCCGTCTTCAAAAACGACTTGTAAGACGATTAAAGGATCATTTCGTCCATTTTCGACCTGGACCTCATTTTCTTATCTTTTCCTATCATACCAATTAGCTCTGACCAAAACGTAGTCAATTGCTTCGTTGTAGTGTACTTGCGGTCCGAGGTGGCTGGGAACGGCAGTCTCCAGTACAATCCCAAGGAGGCACCCGCAAACTCCAAAAACCGATCCCAAAATCACCCAAAACACGTCCTTTTCAAAACAGTTACGCTCATCCTGCAATGACACTCCTGTCTTGGGCAGTTTTGATGATAGCTTGGTTGTTTGATGCTAACTTCCTTGTTTTGGTAACTTCCTTGTTTAATATTATCTGGCTGCTGGTATTGCTGAGCGGCTACATTATTGCATTCTACCGTTTGTTGTGGTGAAGGTTTACACAGAGTTCTAAGCACTGTTGGTGGAAAATTTAAAATATGCATGTATCATTGCAGGATGAGCATAACTTTTTTTAAAAGAACATGTTTAAGGTGATTTTGGGATCAGTTTTTGGAGTTTGCAGGTGCCCCATAGGATTGTATTAGAGACTAGCGGTCCAAGCCAACCGAGACTGTCAGTACTCTACACCCAAGCAATCGATTACATTTTGGTCAGAGCTGGTATGATAGGAAAATGAGGTCCAGCTGTGAAAGTGAGTATGCGTGTACAACCTCCCTTCCCCAGATCACTGCTGTAAATATTGACGTGTTCTCAGTCAATCAGCCCGACGAGAAAAGGGTTAAGACCCTCATAAGAAATAATATTAAAACAACATGTGAAACAAAATGTCTATTTGTGTTTTTCAATTCCTGGCAAATCAGTGGCCTGCAGCCAGGTTGTATTTATCAAATGTTTAATTGACAGTTTACGCTGCGCTTTGAGCCCAATCCTGCCCAACATAATCGTCTCTTTCATAACCTCGTTGGATTTATCGCGGCAATGGAAATCACCATATCAGCCGGACATGTATACAAACCCATCGCCAAGGGACCGCGAGCCAAAGATCCTTCCAGACGAGGATGCTCACAGACCACATCAAACGAATATGACTTGTCAACTTCCTGTCTCGCTCCTGCGCTATCTTGTTTGATCATCAAATGTGTTCCAGTTTGTTTGTTCATGCTGCCGCATTGCCTCTAAAGCTTCATTAAACGACAGCATCTGTGCCGCGCATGTCCTGGAACGCTCCATTTGTCTGTGTACAAATAATAATACTCATAATAATCATTTGTATAGGACTTTTGTCATTTGTATAGGGCATGTGCTGGTGAGCAGTGCTGGGAGTGGATACAGACCCTGGTTTAGGTAACAGGGCTTGAGGTTTACCCAGACGTATACAGTCTGCACAGCTTACAGACACATGGCAGTACAACCTACTGAGGACGCGAGGGGAAGACTATGAGGTGTGCACACTGTATGGATAATATATTATCACAAATATGTGTTGTACAACAGTAGGTGAAAATACTGTATGTCTTTGCCTACCTATCTGCAGGGCTGCTTAAAGTTCTTTTGTGTGAATACAGCATGTGTCTGTGTCTGTGTGTGTGTGTGTGTCTCTCTAAATAAGTAACTAAGTATGTGTTAAGGTCACCGTCTTGGTCTCTGAGGTTTTATACCGTACTGCTGGGATCCATTGAGTCAGGAAGAGTTTTACAAGTAAACACAACTGTCCTAGCAAAAATCCTCTAGTTAATCTCCAACAGATGCCGGCCCTGAGCCGGGATGGTGCAGTTGCACTCTTAGCAACGCATTCCCGCCAGCTTCCAGAATTAGTCCAGTCTGTTTCTCTGGCAAAGTGCTGAGCCAATTCCCAATACGGGTGTTATTAACTGCGGCGGCTATGGCACCGTTGTCACATTCACCGCTAAGGAAGAACAATAAGGCACTGATATAAGACTTAAGCATGATTCAGCGAATTAGAGGAAAGGTACAGTTGTTTTTAGCTGCCTACCTATGCAGGTGCACTTTGTAAGACGTACTGCCAGGTAGCAGTCTTACGTATGAGCGGCATACAGTGTTCATTAGTTGAAAGTGAAAGAAAACCCCATGTTAGTATGACCCACATTCCCTGTGACCCGCCATTTTCAACAGGAAAAACAGCGGAGCCTTCGACGAATGTGGTCATTTGATTTGAAATTTCGAACATTTTTCAATGAAAGTCTAATGGCCTTGGGGTTCAAGCCAGCATGTGGTTGTGAGAGAAAAATGAATATTTAGAGCTGATAAAAGGGACTCGTTCGTGTGATCATTAAAACATTACCAACTAGCGATAGGTCTCTCACCACACTATGCTTGTCTCCTTAAATAATGGAACGTTCCTTGCTCAAAAAGAACTAGCTAAGACTCTAATGCATAAGTAATGTGCTACGTCTGTAACTTACTAAATAATTAAATATATTGGGGGGGG
>OMKK01001238.1:1991-12460 GCA_900302305.1 Polymixia japonica | reverse complement strand
TTCACTACAGTCAACTCCTCTGTCCTTTAAAGTTTAAAGGTTCATCTGCAAAACTATGTCTACCCCAGGGTTCTGCTGCCGCAGAGGGGAGACTTGCTGGGACGGACGCTAGTCACCATCAACCCAAACTGATGGTTGGCATATCAAACTGTCCGATTGGTCGGTTGACAGAGAAAGGCGTGATTGTTGGCGTTGTAAAGCCTGACCTCGTCTTTATAGAGTACCCATGCCAGGGATCGTGGAGGTGTTGACTGTATCAACTCAGCTATTATTCAGCCCCACATACATTTAACTTCTGGCCTATGAGCCCGATCTCTTTTCCAAGGCTGTTCGTGTTGCCTCAGAGTTGTTGTGTTACTGTTTGTGTTACACTCCTCTCTGATGGGAGGTGCACTGCCCACTACTGTTTGTTGCCATGGAGCAGTCTAAAGGAGTGGGTGGGGTGGCGATTCTCATTGGTTAATCTGGCAAACCCCAGCACTAGATTGATGGGACCTGCTGATGCGCACCCCCCACCCCCCACAGATTCATGTGGCCGCTCGATTGGCCATCAATCATGGGACGTGCTCGGTGAACTCGAGCTGAGTCGAATAGAGCGATTCATTACAGTGACTTTGGTTCGAATGGTGAACCCCACCCTCATGACTGATAACATAAACAGGTCTATTAGGACTGTATTGGCTAACTGTGACTGTTCCACGACCTTGTAGAAAAGGACGCAAAAAAGTCAAGTAACACTTGTGGGTGCAAATGATAAAACCTGAGTGATGTTCCATCTGACAACTACAAAACAAGTGCTTAACCGTAGCTTGCTGGACTCAAACAGCTAAAACATGAACATTTTGGCTAGACCTTCAACATGGTGGATATTTGTTTTTTTTTGGGTGTATTGGGTGCTTTCTATCCCACCAATTATCCTTCTATGTTGGGCCAAAAAAGCAAGGAGACGAGTAATTAGAGATGAGATTAAGATTAGAGATGATGTTTGTCCTAAGCCTGAATGCATTGAATGCTAATGTCAATAAAATACACCAGTAACCTTTATCTTTCACATTATCACACATGTAGAGAGGGGCACTTCATCTGCTGACAGCTAACCAGTTATGCCAGCATGAGTGCATAGACCAAATCCTTTCCGATACTTCAGCTATTCCGCAACGAGCTCACAGGGTACAAAGGATCGCAAGGCAATTGGAAGCCAAAACTGCAGACGACACGCATCTGACACCAGTTGGTTTGTTTGTTTGTTTGGGTTGTATTGACTGCGAGCCCTAGGAAGATTAGTTGGCAGGGACCAAACGGGGATGCTAATAATAAACAATAAACCAGACAGGCTCAAGCAAATTGTCTGGCCGTTTGTCTGGTCGTTTAATCTATCCTTATTGCTTACTGCACAGTGATTTTGTGGCAGCTCATGGGGATACAGAACTACACACTAATGCATCCATACATGCATATGCTCAAAAACTATATATATATAAAAAAATAAAATAAAGCAACCAACTTTTTCTACACTCTTCTCTTGTTTTTCACACCAGCAAACACTTCAATATACACCTCTGTGATAGTATTTCACCACTGGAGAATCACAGGACAGTGTCATAAACAGTGTCACTTTCCCCTTTTCAATTTCGCTCCCACCAGGGCACTCCCCTGGTATGCTCCCCCTGCCCCACAACTAACACCGCCCCCGACTCACCCCCGTAGCTAAAGCAGATACCTCCGCCCTCTCTGGGGGAAAGTGCTGACTCTCAGCACAAAGGCAAGTCTGTCTTGTTGCGTGGGTGCCATAGTGAAGCATAGGGCTGCGCCACAAGCCAAGTGGACCGATGCCAGGACAATACAGTCCAGACCGGGCCCATCCCATGAGTTGACCAAAATCATGTTCGAAGAGGGTTTTTTTTCTATTGCACATACCTATACTGGGTACTAAAGATACTAGGAATATAGCGAGTATCTAACTTTCTCTTACCTTTGTTGTTGTAGACATCTAGGTAGTTGGGCGCTGAGAAGATGGTGATTAGGGATGGGAAGCCAGTGGTCTGACTCTTTCTGTACATGCGATACCTGGTAAAACACCAAAACATAAGAAGCACTAGTTGTCACTACAGAAGTTACAACATGTCACTCATGGATTGCTCATAGCAATTCAACCCTTGGGATATGATTAGCATCAAGTGTTTTTCTAGCCTGTTGTGTTTAGTATAGTTGGTGTTTGTCCTCCCGAGTATAACAGTTTCTGCATTAGTAAGACGACCAGGTCCCTCTGTGACAGGTGGATGCCCTCACTGTATACCTACACAGCCACAATCAACTGACACAAACCCCAATTCAAATGCAATTATTGTTGTGGGGGGCTTTTCTACCACATTCCTCATCGCTGATGTTGGGAGTCGAACAAGGATTCAAGAGAACAAGTGAAAAGGAAATTAAAATATACCAATCAAAAGACAAGGCTTATTTGCCACACCAACATCTCCCTCGTCTAGGAGAGCTGGCACATAGTTTGAACACAACTGTACTGGACATGAATACCGGCAAAGACTTTTTTTCCCAACCTGCTGATAAATCGAGTTGTTACAGATTGTGGAGAAAAAGAAAACATGTGAAAATGAATAACAGTATTATGAAGGCAGCTTGGGGCAGCGAGCACCTCCTGTGAGATCAGGCAAGGTGTCCCATGTGACCGCCCTGTGGGAGTGCAACGGTAAACAACTGTGTGTTGTGCCTCCCACTGCCCTAACCCTGCCTGGAGGAGAACCCACTGACATGTCCGTCCACCCACCCCTCTGCCTTCAAAACCAAACTCCTGAAAAGAAGAAGGGTTTTCAGTGCGTTGGTAAAAGGCGGAGGTATACGCTGGGGCTCTCGCTGTGCCCAGAATGTTTTAGCGAGAAAACAAAAAGCAAGAATTGAGCTTTGCCACGGTTTTGTATGGGTCTCACTTAACTGTGGCGCCGCCTTCGCCTTGCTTTATCGCAAGGTTGACAGGATGACATTAAACTATGACACAGAACAACCTTTGCATCAGCACTGCCCTACGAGTGCAAAAAACAGTAACAAAAAAAAGAAAAGAAAAGGTCATTTCTAGGGTTTACAGAAAAAAAAACTGTTCACTTCTATACAAACAAAGCTTTTTGACCACCAATGGGCAGGAGACAAAACTTTGAAGGACATTTTCTGTTTCACTACTCTTTGGCTTTGTATGGTAGTGCTTGTCCATACACCAAATTTCCATTCATGAAATTAACTCAACTTCTCAAAACGTTAAACCCTGTCAGACTTCTTCTTCAGGATGGCTAAAACAAACGCTCTAAGCATTGCAAAGGTTTACACTTATTATCCAGGTCTGACATACTCCGCAGTGCAACTGTGTGAAAGGAATAATTACCAGGCCAATGGCAAGCACCACTCACCCTGCATCCTGCGCCTCGTGGGCCCGAATGACAGATAATAAGTTATTGTGTTGTAGAAAATCACAGACTGCAGGGTAGCTGTTGAAAAGAGAGAGAGAAAAAGATATTCGGTTTACTCATAAATCAAGAAAAATCCCAATAAGAGAGAGCAGAACAATCCATTTAAATAACTAAATAAGTCATGAACATATTGATTGTGCTTAGAAAATACACAGCACTGAGTTCAATTTACTTTAGGCAAGAAACCAATAATTGTGATTAATAAAATTGTGTGCTGCATTGAAATGTTGGTCTCTTAATATTGCAATGAGGGATTTCATTCTAAAATGTTATCCATCCATTTTAAAGAAATGTCGCTACCTCAAATTCAGTTCATTTTTCCAAAATGCAGATCATTCTATCCTAAATAAACAAAAATATTTCTTAAGCAAAGGTCTCACAATGACTCACAACTAAAATAACCCATAATGTGCTTTACTTTCATACCATCAATCATTCTGAATAGGCGTCAATTTTTTTTCCAAACGGTAGATCTCATTTTGAAGAATGAAGCTCTTTGAATAAAGTCAAGTATGAGACATGATTCATGATTCATGTCTCATACCAGAGAAGACCAGAGAAAAGGAATCGGTGTGGAGTGTCTGTGCATGTTTTGTGTACTCATGCTGATCTGTTCAGTCTGTGAGCAGAGAAGCCAAAACCAACTGCCAAAAATCAAAGTACACCAAGGTTCCACGGTTTTCCGTTCTATAACCTTCCATTCCCCCAGCACCATCTTCCACTGGAAATTTCCTTTGCTCTCAATGAAATGGGCACAAGTCATACCAGAGCCAGACAACATCTCTTAGGTAGGACATCTAGATCTTAAAAAACTTTAAATGCGATTTTAAGTGCTGTTTTAAGTGCTGTAAGAGTGGCCTAACCGTGGCACTTTTAAAACTATTTCAAGAGTTATGATGACGAACATTAAAACCGCAGTGAACTTGAGTATTTGCGAACTCTGGGGTGGCCTTTAATGCAATGCATGCCATGCATGTCCTGATCTGATATATAATTTTACCGCAGCAATTGACAATGTTCAAATCGACTTAGTGACGCGTTAGTTGTATACCCGACACAGTGTGATGAACGGGAAGATGATCTGTTAAACAACACTGTAGGCTAAATTCAAGTGTTTTTTTCCCCCCTTTCATTTCTAGATGCGTCCAATTAGCATGACAGTCACTTTATACTTTTTGTACCGAAAGAAGTGACACTTTAGGGCGCCTCACAGATCTTGTGTCACAAAGTAGACAGTAGAACAATCAAAAATGGCAGCCAAATTATTTCGTTTATTGTCAACCCTTTTGCCAAAGTGTGATTACTTCAATCAGAGGATAACGCCACACTCGTCATTATCCATCGTACTGATTCAAATCCCAACCTCTCTCACTCTCTCTACACTGTACTTGCATCAAACAATCCCATGAATCTTGTTTTTGTTCTTTGCTGTCATTCTATCGCATAATGTTAAAAACACAGCAGTCAGGCGACTTTAACATCACACTCACCAGCAAATACAGAAATATGTCATGCATGAAATGTGGCATGCGTGTTCAAAATAGCAAAATAGAGCTCCTGATATTTAGAGTTTTATAATACTATAAATATCTGAACCCATCTCAAGTTATAAGCAGTGTGACAAGCCATGTTAATATATGCACCTATCAAAATGAAACGATGTACATCGACTAATATTTGATGCGAGAGCAAGTGTAAAAAAAAAAAATAAAAAAAAAAAATAAAAGAGAGGAAATTAAATCAAGAATCAAGAAAAAAGCAGTGAAAAAGCCATCATGGCGGACTTTGATGATCTCAGAGAGGGAGTTAAGAAAGTTGCATTTGATGTTTTCATGGAGACAAAGACACCAAAACGCCCGCAAACGCACAAACACAAACAGACACAGAGAAGACAGCACATCTCCACAGGCCAGATGTAAAATGGAGGGAGTGGGAACCGAGTGGAATGAAAAATTTAAATAACTAGCAGCATATTGTTTTTTTGGGGATGGAGGGCTGTATGGGAGGGAGGAATGAAACATAAATGTTTTCTCTCCTGATTTCCTGCAGCAGATGTAGACACATGCTATTTGGAGGCATTCAGCAGACTAAATACATTTTGGCCTAGTTCTGTTCTGTTCCGTTTCTGGCTGAAAACATTTTGAGTTGAAAGCATGTCCCATCTGTCCCAACAACCGGGCACAGATGTTAATGAGCTTGATGGGCAACATCTAAGTTGTTCATGATCCCAAAAAAAAGGACCGATATAACCGACTTCGTGCCTGTACTCAAGGGCACTTTATGTGTCCAGCACATCTAAATAGAAGAGCAGAACTTGAAGTCCCATCAAGGGCCTGAGTAAACGGCAGTTATAAAACATGAAAAAATACGTTTTACACCGTATGATGTTATACATACACTGCTCAGTGACAGCTAGAATGACAACAAACATGTTCGAATCGTGCAGTTTCACGCCTCAGCAGTGTTTATAAAACTGTTACGAGGGGGCCTCCGGTGCCAGTGTAAAATCTTGGTTGCCGCGAGGCATGGGAAACAAGGAGACAGTTTTTGGGGAGGGAGGGTTGAGGAATGGTTCTCTCCTCAGTCTGGCTAGAACCGTCTCATAAATCCAGAATGTCAGTGTGATGCCAATTAGTGGGGCACCCCCTGGGCAGATGAAGTGGAGGAAGCCAATGAAAACAAGACTACAGAGGAATGTTAACCAAATGGCAGAAGGTTAACCGGGATGCCGGTACAGGAAAGAGCGACAGAGGTGGACATCACATCAGTAGTTAAAAGTCAACAGGCCACATACCTCGCAACATTTCCTTCCCGTCTCTTTCACGGTGACAGTGAAGCCATTACTTTTGTTTGCTGGGCTGATATTATTCTTGCAACACAATCAATACTGCAGTTGTGGTTCTGGTGACTCAAACATTAACAAAAGACGCAAAGAGGATTTTCCTGTCAGGCAAAATATGCCGAACCAAACCTATATCTACAATAACCGCAGTACAGCAAGATCGTTTATAACTGTGACATTAAAATACTGTTCATTAAGTAGCTATTAAAGCACCTGTTTTGAGACCATTCCCAAAATGCACTAGCTGTGTTTCCGGGGGGAAAAAAAAAAGAATAAAGAAAAAATAAATTGCATATTAGAAGCTGGGGGACATGTTTGACTACCTCTGCTGGCATGCCCCTGGCATGCAAGGGCCAACTAAGTATCGCTCAGGCCATAATGAGCGGAGGCAGCACTGAACGCATTTCGAGAGAGGACTGTGCCCTGTGGTAATGTGCCAGTTCATTACATTTTGTGACAGCGCAAGCTACCCGCTCCCAGCATTTCCTCTGTTTGTTCAGCTACTCGGCTCGATTTAAGGTAATGTGGGTTACATAAGTACTGGCAGCAGTCTAAAGACAAGACTTTGGGACTGCTAACGCAGACCATATTCATACTACTGTGATGTCCTTGCTCATATTTGTTCATGCCGAGTCTGAGGACCTAGAAAATTAATAGAATGGAATTAGACCTTGGTGAGATCATTTCGGCTTATGAGAGTTCTGTGATTTTTCAGCTCATCAGAGACTGCATAATGGCTTTTCTGACTACTTACATACCTGTACGCATTGAGCCAAATATAGCATCTGCTGTGGTCAGGAAAGTTTTGAAAATGTTTGGTGCATTGCTGTGATCAAGTTTCCATAGATAACACAGCCAGAATTCACCAGTGGATTTATTTTTCCCTACACTGGAAGTCCTCAAAAGACCACATGAAAACACTCTATGTAGTCAGTAATGGCAGCTTGGCCTCTCTGTCTCTCCACTGGTACCATTACATATTTTTATTCCATGTTCAAATGCTTATAAAAATAATACATTTTTGACTCATTACGTCATTTGTTAACTATCAGGTGGTCTGAACATGTTGGACCTCGCGTGAGGTCGGAGTTTAACAACAGCAGTAAATACAACCGTTACCTCTGATCACATAAACAAAAAAAAAAGATCTTTTAGATCAACTGCAAGTCACTTTTCACGTAACAGACAAAAGGTTCAATATCTGAGATTATGAGAGATCAACACAGATCTCTCATAATCCGGGACATTACACAGGATTGTTAAAGAGTGAACATTCACCTGTAGAAGTAGGAACAACCTCGCACTGTGTTGTGTGTAAAGTGCTCCTGGCTCTTTTCGTTGCCAAAGTCCTCCAGTGGGTCGGACCACAGAAGGTCGCACATCGGTCCGTATGCAGGAGGCTCTTTGAATCTGTCTAGCTGTGGGACGAAGGGTAAGGATTCTGTCAGTTCTTTTCACAGTTTTGTTAATGATTTTTTGTTTAGTTGAGGGGAACAATTTTTCAAATGTTTTTGCAACCTTTTGGATTACATGTGCAAACATTAGCGGTGAACATTTTTTATGTGGAAGACAAATATTTCAAGATTGAGATCACAATTACATTGGTTCCCTGAGTTCTCAATCGTAGAACAGATTCCAGGTGTAAATTAGTTGAAGTTGTTCCCTAGTTGCAGAGAACATGCAGTGTAGATGACTTGTTAAAGCCACCGTTAACCTTTTGATACAGTGGGATAGATTATTAAGAGGACAGGAAATGCATTAAGGTAGTCAATTAGGGCTTAATATAAATGACTTTGCTTTCAGCTAAAGACAGTGCTTTATCAAAAAACAAAAGATAGCGGATTATTGGGGGGATAGAGTGATGGACACTTTAGTGGAGAAAATTCTATTATGCATGCAGTCTAATTGCAGCCACAAAATCCATTTGGAATTATTGAGTTAGTCTGAAAGCGGGATCTGACTCCTCTACATTATTTTTAATCAGACTGACGGTTACTGTCCCCGTGTTCAAGTTCTGGACATTATTTGAGACAGAATTGGGAGGATTAGTTCATGTCCTGCTACCAAAGTTATTATTTTCAAAACAAATCCTTTTAATGCTTTTATTTGCTTCCTCTTTTCCTGTCTGATAAAATGACGACTGATAAAATGAATGGAGGGTGGATGCTCAAGTTTTGCAAAGTGAATTAATAAAGCAGAGTTGTTAATGTCCATGTACACTGCAGCTTTAAGGGGGCGGCCATTTTAGCTTCACCACCCAGCTTTTTTTTTGGTTAGAGCGAAAAAGGTCTCAAGTGGGACACATACTTTCCTGATGTCGTCGAGATTTGTGATTTCTGGGGACAGTCCTCCGTGTACACACAGGAACTGCTGGTTCATAAGGGCAGCCAGGGGAAGGCAGTCGAAGGCGTCCATACATGCGTCGTACACCCTCTCCGAATACTTAATTCTACCTGTCAGGGGGGAGGAACAGGGCTGGGAATTAGAGAACGCCAAGTCAAACAACACCCACACTTACACACTAGGACAGTGTGCTGGCTGGGACGAAAAGGGCCCTTGAAAAGTGCCAAAAAACATCCCATAGACATAAAAAAATCCAGCCTCATTTCACTGTGCCCTTGTTTTTTCACCCCAACTTTGTCTTGGTCCAACAGAAATAGTTTTGAAATGTGTAAATATCAATGAGAGCAAAGAATCTGCCTGAATCCTTTACCATGCCGGAGGGCACGTTTTCTGTGAGCATTTGAGGTCAGTGGTCGTGCTGGATGCATGTGAAATGCTTTTTCAAAGAATAACTCAATTCTCCTTCCACTCGGTACTAAAATTCACAGAGCAGACAGTGATTGGACACTAGTTTGATGGGAAAATAGAGTGTGATCGGTGCTAAAGCATTACTTACATTCCTGCTTAAATGTGAAATACTCTGTTAAATGTCTACATTCATGGTTCCCACGCAGCAAAAACAGTGTTTTGGGGTATAGGATCTTTAAGGCCCACAAGTACAGCACACACTGAAACGAAAAGAACAAAAGGATTGGGTAGCAGTTAGCCCATCATGTTTTTATAACACTGGAAATGTTAACTCTTTAACAGGGTGATACAGCAATTGCACCAAAATGAAACATTTATACAGAATATTTTAAGTTTCATGCTTGCTCAAAAAGATGAGGAACCTTAAATTTTTAGAGAACCCTCAGAGAAGGAAATCTCTCCATTAAAACATGATTTATTGACAAAAGGTTAAAAGTATAATGTTTCAGTCATGAAGACCTTCATCTGACATGGCAAGAAATCTACAGCTAAGAAAATTCCGGCCTACTGTACCAATTTTTAGCAGTTTCCTATTGATCCTTCCTATGCACATGCCTAAGTTATAGCGTTTGCTATCCAACTTCCATTTGCACTTAATTAGTTCCGTATCAAGCATATTACCGATCTAATATCTGCATTCTGGTTTAAAATACTCTCAGAGGAAGCTATTAATAAGCACAACATCAGTTGGGCACATGATGTGTGTCACACTTGATTTAGGGCTCATGAAAACCCCCCCAAAAAAACCATATGCATAGACTTACTTCAATACTAAAATACCCTCTGTCAACGTAGTCCCCCAGGAAAAGGTAGCGTGTGGATGCTGGTGATCCTCCTACTTCAAACAGCTTCATCAGGTCAAAGAACTGCCCGTGGATGTCTCCGCAAACTAGAATGAAGAAAAAAAAAAGCACATAAGGATGAGAGCTATTTTTACAGATGAGAAGAGATGACTAGAGTATATAACACCACAAGAAGCCATTTGCTTTTCACAGTTAACAATGATTTTAACAGTTAAGGACAAATAATAGGAGCCATGCCTGGAGAGAAAACTCTCCCTAAAGGTTCTCTGAACACAAAATAAAGTAGATAATTATTTCTTAAACAGTCAAAAAAGTAATGTAGTAATTAACATACTCATAAAAGGGTTACCTTTATCAAAAATGAAACCTAGTTCAATTCATACAAGGAATTGAAGAATTCCCCTGTCTATTGTAATGTCTGATGAAATGTTTCTAGTGTCTGACAGGACTGATCTAGCATGACCTATCCCTTGGCAACACCATCCATTATGATTTAAAAGGAAAAATTGATCTGTAATCATGGGTATTACACTGACT